>WBMZ01004571.1:0-13761 GCA_013400975.1 Atrichornis clamosus | reverse complement strand
GAGTGAGAGGGTGGTTTCCATGGATGCCGGGCCTCTGGCCAGGCTCAAACCACAACACTACTGAGGCTACATTCACATTCTCCCGAGCTGGACACTGCAAGAACAAAGACCACTTAGCTCCTGCACAGATCAACCACTGCCTGCTGCTGCACTGTCCAAAGAATAAGCAGCATTTTGACATCGTCCTCCATGTCAAAAAACAGATCGAGACCTTATTCACACTAAGTGTATTGAGTGTTTTTCCCCTGACAGCTGCAAACCCACCATCTACAGCACCACCTGAAATATTTTTGTAGACAATGCCTAATAGCAGGCCACTAGGCATGACTGTAATATAAAGTCTCTTCTACAAAGGTAGGATGGTACATAAAAAATTATATTATGACAATACAGACTTATATGTGCATTTGTGTTTGAACATATACTGCCTTTGGTAAGATTTTTTGAATGTTAGAAAGCTAACACTTATGAAGTACATTAAGTACCCAGTGAAAGATATGAGGTGTTTTAAACTTGGTTAAACCTTAAAGTTATCCACTCAATCTTTCACTTTTTAAAATGCAGACCATCGGAAACACGTGCATCCAAGAGTACTGAAATAAATCACAGAAAAAAATTAAAAAATCAACATTCAGGTACAAGCAGTGAGCAACTTTTTTTTCTTTGAAGCATTCTACCTTCATAATCAAGGAAGAGGAAGGTTCATATAGAGAGGACAGCTGGGGTTTTTTCTTATCTTGTAACATACAAATTCCTAGCATATAGACTATAACATTCCAAGGAAAGCTGGGGGTTTTTTCCTATCTGGTAACATAAAGATTCCTAGAATGCAGGACACCACACTCTGAGTTTGTGTGTTATGCATCCTTTGAAGGCCCTGAATGATTTCAGGACATCATAAGATTCTGGTATTTAATAGAAGTGGAAAACAAGCCCTTTATACATGCTAGGGGCTGAATGAGAAAAGTCTGATGTTACTGTGTGCATACTGTGCATGACCACAAAGGCCATAATACAGCACAGCTATAGTACACTCAAGATGAGTCAACAGTATGTTTATGGTAACAAGAAAGAACAGACATCATCTTAGGATGTATTAAAAAGCACATATGTAAAGCATCAGAAGCAATATAATATTGTATTTAGCTCCAATAGAGCATCTTCTGGTTTAGGGCTGAAAGTGTTTTAAATAAAAGATTTATGCTACCAATGGCACATGTTCCTTATGACACTCCAAAATTCTCTGATTCTACATTCTCATTATTTCCCCTCTGGGGATCCTGCCCCCTTAAACCTGCTGAGACTCAAATTGCCTCTTTGTATGGTGAACTTGGGAAAGGTTGAAAATGCTAAAGGAACTGCATCTGGCTTCTTTTCCCTCTCTTCCTCATTTTTGGCTGACACTTAAAAAAACCCCAGCAAACAAACAAAAAAGATAAATTTGAAAACATCTAGAAGAGAACAATAAAAATGAAGAACAAGAAAAGTTCTGCTTCTAGGGGCTTGTTTGTTTATAAGAGGGGAAACATGGGAAAACACAAGTCTTAACACCTGTGTGACAAAACACGCATATTCAGTCCTACCCACCTCCTCTAATTAAAGCTTTCATATTTGCTAGTAAGAACTAACAAAGTATGCAAAGGAAGAAATATAGCTCTTAGAAAACTATTTTCCTTAAGGAAAACCTCCAATGAATGAAACATCCGGTCTCTTTAGTAGATATTCTGATTTTCCAAGCTGAGAGCACAATGCCTGGTACAGCTGTCCTGCACAAGTCCTCAAAACTTGGGTACCAATTTCCCCAAACCAAACCATGACTGGTTCAAAACCAACCTACAGAAAACAGGGTCTCAACTTCAGCTCAGACGAAACTCCAACACTATAAATCTATTCAAGCTCTGCTCCTCCACACATTCCTCACTGGACCAGAAATGGAAGAGCTGGCTGAGGCATGGGCAAGTTATTCTGCAAAACACAAGGCAGGCAGGAGCTGGAATTAGAATCATAGAAAAATTTAGGTTGGAAAGGATCCTCCAAACATTGTCCAGTCCAGTTCACTGCCCAAAGCAGGGTCAGCTTCAAAGCTGGATCTAGTTTTGCTCAGAGCCTTGTTCAACCAGGTTCTCAAGGATGTGTGTGCTATGTTGTGCTACGTGGACATCTGCTTGAATGCTTGACAATCCTCACTGCCGACTGGAACTAGATAATTTTAAGGTCCCTTCCAACCCATTCTACGATTCTATAATTAATTGGGGTTTTTTTTCTTTAATCAGAATTTTCCATGTCACATCCTGCAACTATTATTAGCTTCTATCCTTTCATGGTACACTTGCAAGAAAAATCTGGCTCTGTCCATGCTCCTGCTGATCAACCACCCCAGACATAACTACGTGGAGTTAAATCCCTCTGCTCAGATTACAACCTCCATGTAAGTAATTACTGCTGATTAATGACAAACCTCTTGTTGTTGGCTCATGAGAGAGTGGCAGACTTGTGCGTGAACTAAGTAATCTGAACAGACCATGGAACCACATTTGTTCCTCACAGACCAAATCTCACAGGACTTAATTCTTCAGATCAGAACTACCATTGTTTCTAGTGCATCTGAAACCACTCATCTGGCTGATTCTCAGATGACTTTCTAATGCCTTTCACTGTCTTTTTCTCTCTTCTAGATAGAGAACAGGAAGAAGGGAAGACCTACTACTTCAAATCTATGGGGTCAGTATACACCCCCATTGCTGCTCTTACTCTGCTTTTTTTTGGGGGGGGATTTTTTCCCCCATTGTTTGTTATGGTTTGCTTTTAGTCCTGGTTCTCTTTGTTGGACACAATGGAAGGATTTTCCCCTGTATATTCTAAGATACAGTTTATTAACTCCCAAACCCATGAGAGGTTAGTCCTCAGAACAGCAGTTCTGTCTCAAACAGAGGTAGGCTCACTGCAGATGCTCCAAAGTAGTCTTTAGTCTTTCTAAAAGAGTTGCAACAGAAAGTCCTGAGTCTCCTGGCTATTTGAAATAAGAATTCAGTTCAGCCAATGGGCACGAGAGAATCCTGGAACACAGTCAATTGCCATCATTGGTTAGAGCAAATGAAAGCACATGAGCACCAAAGAGCCCTAGATAACTGCAGGGTGAAGACTTTCAAGTTAATGTGCAGGCAGGAGGGAGAATGGGTGGAAACATGAAAAAAAACAAGAGGCAGGAGGAAGAAAGAAAAAACAGTTCCTGTTGAGCCAAAAATAAGCCATTACCCTACTGTGAAAAGCTGCAATATATTATGCTGAGAAGTGTGTGTCTGTAACTCCAGGACTTCACTCATACAAACACATTGAATATTTCTTTAAGCTCTTCAGCAAAGGTCACCTTGTGAGAAGAAAGGTTGGGACAGTGAATACTGAGGTTAAATGATGGGAATGATGATGGCCATCACGGTCTAAACAGACCATGGCTACTCACTCATTGCTGAGAATCCCAAGAAAATGACTAGCAGACCCTCTAAACCTAGGAAGAGAAGAAGTAGCTTACAATCACAATCAAAAATAAGGACAACAAATCATATGTTCATTGATATAAGTAGCAGCAGCTTCTAGAAGGCCCTCCGTTTCTACAAGCATAAGTGACACCACCCACATCAAAGACTCATGGGGCTGCTGTAATACACAGTTTCTCACTGCCTGGTAGTGTCCCACCTCCAGCTACCTCAGAGACTAAAAGACAGCAAGCTGCTAGGGGGAAACTGGTCACTGGCACTGATCTTTCCTAAAAGTGACCCACAGCCACAGTCTTTCCATAATATAGAACAGGTACAAAAAGCCCAGAAAAGGACAGACTACTGCCAGGTATCGAACGTGAAGAGCAAAGTAAAGGGCAGCTTAGTTTTCCCACTCCTTCTATACTGGTACATATGACAAGTATTTCAGCCCAATATCAAGGTTTAAATTTTGGGGCAACATGTATTCAACCAGACTATCCAAAACTGAAGGGGGAGAGTCTGGCACAGCAGTCCAAAACTGCATGCAAGAAAAAGGAAAACAATTACTCTTATTAAAGCAAAACTTCAGCATATCTGCCACATAAGTGCTGGAGATATATTTGCCAGTGAAATAGATGGCAGGACCATAAAGGAATCAAGTACACCACTTCCCAAAATTATTGATGGAGTCCAGCAGCAGATAAATCACAGCATAATTCTGAATATCAGACCATCTCTACCAAGTGGCACAACACATGAACTGTCTCCCACAACAAAAATGCTCACTGAACTAGAAGTGTTTTCCTGCATCTAACATTACAGATTTAGTGTGCTGAGTGACCTGACTAGACAAATAGGTGTGTCATCAGCATTTGCTTCACCTGCTTGCATAGATGTGCTTCCACAAACAAATAAACCTGAGTTTCTAGAATAATTTCTTTCCTAAGGCACTCCATCACAAGAAGTGCCTATTATCACAGTTTAAAACATATAGTTTTACAGATGTAACAATTATATTCACCACAACAACTGAAAATAAGATGCAGTTCTTAATTTTCAGTGGATATATTTCTATATAAGAGGAACAAGCACTGCATGGTATGGATAAGTAGGAGAAAGCATAGAAATTCAGTCACTAAATCAGTACACAAAGAGCAGCTTCAACAAATATCACTTAGGAAGAGTCTAAATATATTTCTGTTTCCTCAGAATGCATGTAAGGGGCAAATGAGGTAAAAGCCTCTTGAGATAATCTCTTGCATTATATTTTTGTGACTTGTTTGTTTCTTCAGATGAGAAAATATCAAGTATGGAAAAGCACGTAAGATGCTGAAACACAGGGCTCTATTCAATTCAACATAATACGTGATTCCTGGAGATCCAGGGTTTATTATTACCAAGAAATACTTCAAGAATGACCAATACTCATCACTGAATTGTGACTTAAACATCAGTTGAAATTGTTGGATGGAAAGTAACTCAGCCAAGGAACATACGTCATGTTTTAGACCATTACTATCACCAGTCTTGGTTAAACATAACATCAGGAAGCAAAGAATGAAACAGCTTGAAGAAATAAATCTGGTGGAAGCAGTAAGGTACAGCCATCATAGTAACAGTGTGCCTATCTCCTGTGAATTTAGGGAGTACCTAGGCTCACTTTCATATTCTTACATCTAAGTTTCAGGTATAATATTATGTCATACAAAAGGGCAGACTTTAAAACGCTTGTAGATGATCCTGTCACCTATGTCACAGATAAACATATGGCACCCATCCTGCAAATTCTGTGCCTTTATGTGTCCTGTGTCGAGGCTTTCAAGGGACTGGCCAATTGCATTCAAAGCCTCAACAGGCTCTGCAGCCCTGATGGCCCGTGTAAGTCTTAAGAAGAAACACAGGGCCCTCTGAATGCCCTTCTAAGCATGGACAAGCACAAAACCAAAACAAAAATCCCAGCAGGTCATAAAAGCTTTAAGTTCCAAGAAAATGAATAGAACGTGCCCAAATTACATGTCCTTTTCTCTGGTTTCTAGTCCAAACTATTACAAATACTATCTAGGTAGAGAAAAATCAAAAGAACAACATATGCACTACAAAAACCAAACAAATAAAAACCAGGAAAATGTGCTGGGAGAGCCTGAAGCATTCCAAAAACAGAGTCCAAAGCTCTGACAACCATATTTTAAAATACTAATTATTTCACAAACCCATTCTAAAGCTTACTTATTTTCTAGCAATGACAACTTCATTTTAGTCTTCAAATAACTCCTCTGAAGAATTTAACTTAGCAGAATTTTGTTCTGTCTCCATTGACAACTCCAGTAATCACTTTCTATCCAAAAAAGAGCGATTAACTGTTTCTTCATAGAAGCAAAAATGCGTACAATGCACTCTATGCTCTGTATTGAGCACCTCACTACAGACAAAAGCAGGGATACAAAAGAAATTTAGCACCGCTGCTTCTTTTACATTCATTCCATCCCACATCGCTGTGCTCGTGTTTTTATGGATGTTGCATAAAAATTTTAACCACATAATTTAAAAACATATACATGTCCAAATGCAAACACTAATTTTTTTTTTTCTGTTTTACAGTAATAATGTGTAAGTGCAAGTATTTGCATATTGTAACTAAACCAGTTTTCAAAAAGCTATGTTTAGTACAATTGTAAAGGAGAAACTTCAGCCAGTCATAAAGGTTATACTTTATGCTGTGCCATAAGTCATGCTGAATTATGTTTTAAAATGCCAATTTCTATAATGTGCTGTGAAGAGTCCAGAAAAAAACCAATGTTTGACAAATACAACATATATTGCATTTTGTTGTACTATTTCACTGAATCTCTTTTGAATGAATTCAGTACTCTGCTATGCTGCAGAGGCCCAGGTTAGAGTTACCTCTTTTGTGATTTCCACCCTAACCCACAGGAGCCGAGAGCTTTGGTGGCTGGTTATTTTTCCAAACTACAGCCCCACCTTGGGAACCGCTGGTGCAGAACACAGCCCTGTGCAGAGCAGGGGGAGTTAAAAGACTGTCCGGAGGAAAGCGTGGAAACGTGACTCCTGCGACGATTTTACATGCTCGAGGCAAGCTGCTACAATCATCATGCCAGTTGACTTAATTCCCACTAATTAACCCAACCAAAACACTCCTCTGAATCCTATATGGGCATCACTGCAACGTGTCTCTCTCAGTCCGGTAACTTTTAAGGATGGCACACACGACACTTTAAGTCGCTCCCAAAGCCGACGACCACAGCGCAACGAGGGCCAGTGCCTCAAGAAGGGAATCTCCCTCTTTTCCAATCTCCCCAAGGAGCAAAGCGGGCAGGCACGGCACTCCTGTGGGGCGTAACACATGTCTCAGGGCGGCATGACCAAACTCTGGCAGCTCATCGTCAGCCCCAGCCCTGCAAAAGCAGCGCGCACAACGCGCCCAGGGACACCTACGTGCGCGTCGCTCAGGCAGGGGCGCGAGGAGGAAGACAGCTAATGAAAACAAAATAATTTTTTAAATTATATAATGGTTAAAAATAATATACATGTACACACGAACAAAACATGCCTCCCACCTTGTTTCGGGAAAAAAATTGCCGCAGACGGGGGAGGAATATGCCCGTCGTCCCCAACCGCCCCCAACCGCCCTCCAGGCACCTTCCGTGGGGAGGAGGCACCGCAGGCCCCACCGCTGGGCCGGCAGCCCGCGGGAAGAAGCCGCAGCAGCGGCCGCCGCCGTGTCCCCCTTCGCCCCCCCCTTCTCCCGGCTTTGTTGTGGTAACCGCGCAGGCAGCCGGGCGGATACTCACAGGCACGGGAGCAGAGAGAGGAGAGAGCAGGGGAGGCGGGAGCTGCGCAGCGCCACAGCCGCTCCCTCGCTGCCGCCCCGCTCCTGCGCAGCTCCGGCCAACCCCGCGCGCCGCCGGGCGGGGAGAGGCGGCGCCTGAGCGGGGCGGGAACGGAGCCGGCCTCCGGGACCTCCCGGGAGGAGGTGCCCCGCAGGCACGGGCTCTCCACAGAATCACAGGAACAAGGAGATTGGAAGAGATTTCTGCGATCATCGACTCCAAGCTATGACCGAACACCACTGTGTCAGCTAGACCACGGCATTAAGCGCCACGTCCAGTCTTTCCTTAAACACCTCCAGGGATCATGACTCCACCACCTCCCTGTGCGGCCCATTCCAATGTCCGATCACGCTTTACGTGAAAAAATTCCTCCTAATGTTCAACCTAAACCTTCCCTGGGGAGGGTGCAGCTAAAGACTATGTCCTCTCATCCTGTTGCTGTTTGCCTGGGAGAAGAGGCTGATCCCCACCTGGCTACAATGTTCTCTCAAGTAATTGAAGAGAGTGATAAGGCCACCTCTGAGCCTCCGCCAGGCTAAACCACCCCAGCTCCCTGAGCTGCTCCTAAGACTTGCACTCCAGACATTTCACCAGCTTAATTTCTCTTTTCTGGACTTGCTCCAAAGCCTCAATGTCCTACCTGAAATGAGAGACCCAGAACTGGACACAGTACTCGAGATGTGGCCTTACCAGTGCCAAGTACAGGGGAAGAATCACTTCCATAGTCCTGCTGACCAACTATTTCTTTCTGATACAGGCATCAGTCCCTTCCTGCCCTTCTTGTCTCCATGGGAATGGGGCAGAGAGCTGTGACTCTTGCTAAGACGAGGTGATTGTGCCCCAAGTTGGGGTGATGATCCCCAGCTTGTGGTGATGTGACTCCAGGATGAAATTATGGGCTCCAGGTTGAGGTGACAGTGCCTCACTCTGACATGGTGTTGCTCCAGGTTGAGGTGACAGTGCCTCACTCTGACATGGTGTTGCTCCAGGTTGAGGTGATGGAGCTGTGTGCTGAGGTGACTGTGCTCCAAACTGAGACAATGGGACTCTGCATTGAGACGATGGTATGCTGCATGGAAGCAATGGAGCCCCGAGGTGACAGTGCTCTAACTGAAGTGATGGTCCCCAGATTGACACAATGAGGCCCCAAGCTGAGGTAATAGTGCCCCTAGCTGAGGTGATTGCCCACAGATTGTGATCATGAGGCTCCAGGTTGAGGTGACAGAATCACAGGTTGAGGTTATGATGCCCCAAGTTCAGGCAATAAGGCCCCACACTGAGGTGGTTGTTTTCCACGTTGGGGTAACAGTGGCCCATACTGAGTTGATGGTGCTCCAGATTGCAATGGTGATGACCCACATTGGGATGATGGCACTCCTGGCTGGTGTGCTGGCAGCCCATATGGAGTGGAGGGTGGCCCAGGCTGAGGGAATGGTGTCCCAGGATGAGGTGACAGTGAGCCACCACCTTAAGGTGATGGTGCCCCATATTAAGGCAACAGGACCAGAGGTTGAGGCGATGGGCCCCTACATTATAGTGCCAAGGTTGCAGCACTGGGCAATGTATCCTGAGGAAATGGAGAGGGGAAATGGATCTGGAGGGCTTCTAGGGAAGCCTGATCCAAATATTTCATGTTGGAACTGGACCTTCCCCCATGTGAACCCAATCTCAGCATCCTTGAATTTCAGTGTAATTGTTTTAGAAATACACACATATATGGATGTATGTGTGCATGCATGCACACACACACACATTTTTAAATACATGGAGCAGATGTGTCAGAACACTTCAAGAAAAGAAAGAAATCTCTTGAGTAATACAACTGAATGTGTCTAAGTTAACCAGAGTCAAGTCCTACTTGTTCTACACAGTGTTTAATGGAGGTTCTGCAAATTATGTTGACTAAATTTTTACACTTGTCATGTGTTTCCTTCTTATTTTTCTGGCACCTCACTCAGTTCACTGTTGAAATGTTAAATAATGACAACTGTAGCTAAAACCAATGGAAGTTGTATTTGGAAAACATTGTGCTACAAAATGGTGAACCTTTGCTGATCTCGCCATGTGAGGTCTTAGGTACCTCACACTGAACACTAAATGGTTGCTTTTATCCTTTTTTCATCTGTTTCAAGTTCCTGACTGCAAATATGCAAAATACAACACCACTGTCTCAAAAAGGTGTAGCAAAAATTAAAATCTGTTGATATTGGTGTAACTTACGTATTTTGTACATTTAAGATACCACGAAGTGTAACATCCAATCTCCATTTCTCTTGCTCTGTTAACTGGGATTCCTATGATTGCTTTAACAGTATTAGTTATCCAGGTTTACCTACTTTACTACAAGGTTTACAAATTCACAAGCAGTTCTGGGTTTTGTGCCTGGAATCTTAGAAACTTCTATAAACTCTTAATATGACTGTAACTGCAATGCAGCACCACAGCAGTTATAAAAAACCATGTAATTAATTCAAAGTTGTAAGTATGCTAAAAATATAAACTAAGTATGCACTATACACATTTCGGTCTTTTGGTTGGGTTTTTTTTGCCTATAATGTAAATTTCTGTTTTAATTGAGAAGTGGTAACTAGCTTTAGCCCCTTTATAGCAATGGGGTCTGGGCCAGAAAAGCTCACAAAACAGAAACCAAATGTGAAAAAGCCTACAGGAAAAGTATTCATTTTAAGCTTGTCTAAACATTTTAAAGGTGCAAATTCATTGAAGTTAAGAGTTTGCAGTACTGTGAAGGTGCAAGTTGAAAGATTGTCACTAAACACAGCTGCAAAACTGTGTTCAAATCAGTGGGGCTTTGTATAGGGTATGTCACAAAGACAAATTATACTCCTAGCTCAAAGGAAAATAGTGAAGATGCTGAATCTTTCCCCAAATCAGACATAATTTATATTTTAAAACAAGATTATAATTGTCTTATCTCTGTAGGAAAGCTATTTGCTGTAGTTCTTTAATAAAGTAGAGTTTGAATTTCTTTTCTCATAAACTAGTTTCATGACTGAGTAAATAGCTACAGAAAGAGAATATAGTAACCCCCAGTTCAGAAAATTGACGTCATTGAAGTTCTTTCATCTTGTACAGAAAAGTAATTTTTAAAGTACAAAAGGGGAAGTTCAAATAACACTGAGGTAAACTTGAAAATTGCTATTAACTTCAGTGGAGCTAGGATGTAATCTCAAATATTAGAAATTGTACCTCTGGTTGAAAAGTAACAGAAACTTACTAAAAGCTAAGAGAATCAGATCTCTTTCTAGGTCTAGCTCAACACACTTCTGTTGATTTAGACACATCTAATTCTGGGTATGATGTGTAAATCCCAGCTAAAATTGGTGGGATTACTCATTCAGACAAGAACTGGTTTTGTGCATAAGCACTGCAGGACTAAAACATGGTTACAGGTAGGTTTGGTTTTTTTATCTTCCTCTCCACTTCTGAGAATTAATACTGTAATAAGAAAATAATCTCTGTTTACACAGGACTAACAACATTACATGCTCTGCTTCAGGTTAATTTAAAAATTCAATTCCCTTAAGTAGTTTTGACAGAGGCCCAGGCAGTTTCCTGAATGCATTTGCAGAGTAAGGTCTCTGTCTGTTTCCTTGAGGGATCTTTATTAAGATCCCAGAATAGATCTTGCACTCAGTCCAAGGTCCTGTATATTCTGAAATCTTTGATGAATAAAGTGTGTGCTGGGAGGTGGATCTTTACTTTTTGTTTTCTACCTGATGAGAATGAAATAACTTTATAGGAAACCTTCTGGCATGTTGGGCCTTGCCTAAAAGCTTTCAGACTCTACAAGAATCTCTGCTGTCTTAACAATCAGATGTACTGAAAGAACCCTATTCCCAAACCCAGTGAATCATCAGAATGTATTGCCACATGAGAAGGGACGGCCATTGCAGTAGTATTTTAACTATTATGATTTTCACCTTTAAGCATATTAGAGATGTTACTTAAATAATCAGTTTTGGACACTCTGTGAATGGTCTGAGCTAGCATTTAAAAGGATTTTGTGCAATTTGATATCTACTAAGTAGAACAAATTGTAATAAAATTATATTTAAGTTACTGTAAGGACTTTGGATCAGCAGTATCTCTTTTGATCAGTGACCAACAGGGGAGCTAAAATCACTTCATAACTACTTTGGGATTTTGAGAGGAAACACACTGCTATGCAAACCTCTAATACACACAGGCAGGTATATATGGGCATCAGACCATCACACACTGTGAGTTATGTCAGAAATAGCTTAGAAAATACTGTGATGGAGTAAAACATTTGTTGTAACTCAGAATCCTGACTAGCTCCATGCTGTTCTGTGCATGTTTCCATTACAGGTCTGCACCATGAGCTGACACACAACTTCCCTATTACAAGTACCATGCCAGGGCTGTAACAGCCTTTTGGACACCTGCACTATTCATGCTAAGTGCCCTGGCTTGCTTAGCATTGCAGAAGCACAGAGAAGTTTGGTGCCTAGTTTTAGAAATGCTGCTCAATGCACTCTAGAAGTTATAAGGAAATGTAAGCATTCACAAGACCAGAGCCTTGGTATTGGTTTCTTTTCTTCATCAGGCTAGCAGTGTTCAATTGACAGAAGTAACTTTTTAGAGAGCATGAATAAATCAAAACTACTCCAACCTCTGCAAAAATAACTGTACTTAAAAAGTGCAATTCGGGGCTTTTTTTTCACACTGCAACTGACAGAGCAGTGGCAATCTGAAAATTGCTTACCAGTACACTTCTACCTGTAAACACTTCTACAGAATTTACAGGTATCTGTTCTTAAAATGAAGCCCATGAGTAAATGCTTGTAAATCCACTTTTGCATAGTTTGGCTTCTCTAAGGAAAGCATTGCCCTTTACTCCTACCCTTGTTGCAAAATGTGAACTATGTAAAATTTTTCTTAAGAAAGGATGCTCTTTGCTGTTTGATCTTTGTATACTTTCAAGCCTAATCAACAAGAAGGAAGATGTAATTCATGAAACAGAAAGCAGCTAACAGGCAAGCTCTAAGTGATATCCACGTGTTAGAAAAACAAATTACTTGCTGGTAGAATTGCCTTGTTAAAATATAGGGCTTGACATGCTTCAGTGATCTCAGTCCTAGGGGGATGTTAACAAAACTTGGAAAGAGGGATGTACCACTGATAGTGGACACAAAGAACACAGAATTTATGAGACACAAGGACATTTGGCAGAACTCCCAAAAAAATGAAGAAACTAAGAAACCCAACTCAGCAATTGTGCTGAAATCAGTTCCAACCGGATCAAAGGCAATTCCAGCAGAGAGACAGAGGGTGATCACTGACTCTCAGACCATTCACCCAAGAAACCTACCAACTCAAAAGAAGGCTGAGCATGCAGACTAATTAGCATGGGAAACGAGAGAATAATTAACCAATAGAAGATACAATACTAATTAATAAGAGAACTATGTAACTTGTAGCAAACAAACACTAATTCATTTTTTTTGCTAAAATATATAAATAGTAAAAAGTTTTGATATTTAGTGAGCTTGGTTTGTGGAATACCACTGAGCACCCAGGCTTGCACAATTCTGAAATAAACAATCAATGTCCATCTTGAGTGTGTAGTTATTGGCTTGTGGCACACCAGGTAATGAAGCCGATTTTTGCAGACAACACTCTGAAGAGATCAAGGCCTCCCAGTTTGGCTGTGGTTGGTAGCTGCTATGAATTTGCGAATTTGGTGGAGCTGGAGCTGCACTGCACCTGTGGCAAGATGAACATATGTCCCAAGCACAGCTGAAATACGGCAAGGCTTGTGCCGTTCCAGGAATTTGTTCTCAGAATCTGCCACAAGAAGGTGTAAAATATAAGACCAACCAAGGGAGGGTAGTGACAGGAATGCTGGCAGGCTTTCGTTGGGGTAGTGAAGCTGGGTATTTTTAGAATCACTGTTGTACAGTTTTCATCGATGTTCTATCAACTTTTTATTTCTGGAATCCAGTAACTTATGGCTTTCTTTGGCTGATCGGAGAGGTGCAGGCAGAGGGGTGCATACCACCCTCACTCAGGAGGGTGTCTGGATCTCTGAAATGCCACAGGCCAAGGCTTTTATCCTGAGCTCTGGCCAGGGCCTCGATGCTGCGGTCTGATCATCCCGGGCACCTCTGGGCCGAGCTGACGCCTGTGTGCTTCAGCCCCCGTTGGCGGAGAGGCGCCTCGTAGCTTTCCGCGGGTCACAGCTCCGCACCGCACCCGACGGAGCTCCTCTCGGCTCGTCGAGCGCACTCGTTTCCTGGCCTGTGCATGGAGACGCCTCCAACCCCGCCCCGGCGGAGCCCCGCTGGGCAGCACTGGATGCAGGACGACCGGGCCAGCCACCGCCGTGGGGAGGCGCGGCAGGCGCACATGTCGCCGGCCCGCCCGCCCGCCCGGCAGGCACCGCCCCCGCCTCC
>WBMZ01004569.1:0-11457 GCA_013400975.1 Atrichornis clamosus | reverse complement strand
GTGCATGTTCGGCCCCTGGGACTGCAAGCTGGGGTTAGATAAGATAAGGGGAATCCTGTGGTGAGGTAGGGTCCATTTGGCTTCCCAAAAGACACAGCTGGGAGAGCTTCCCCCTGAAAGCAACAACAATAATCACACCCATCCTGAGGAGGCCATCTCTGTTAATGGCCATCATGGACAATGGGCAGCTGGAACGACCCAACCTTCCAGAACCTCCCAAACCATCTTATCTCATCATTCCATTGGGAAATGCTCCGCCCTGGGGGAGGTACATGGACATTCCTGTGGGAATATAATGAAGCCTGCCTGGACCCTGGCACACACTCTCCAGCACCAATTCCAGGAGCTGCAGAAGTCCACTGCTCTCAGCTGGCTGCAACCACCACTCCCATGAGACTGCAACCACCGCTCAACCGGACTGCAGCCTCCCTGCCTCCCCAGCACCCCTACCGGGGTGTGGCCAGAGCTACACCACAGGGGAAGCCGGGTGACAGGCGGGAAGTCTGTTACTGGTGGTGTTGTTATTGTTGCTGTTTGTTCTGTTAGGTTGTATCTATCTATATATCTCGATATATTTTTTAGTAAAGAACTGTTACTCCTTTTCCCATATTTGATCTCAACAGCCTGATAATTTTCAAAACTACAATAATTCAGGGGAGGGGGAGCTTCCTTCCACTCCAGGAGGGTTCCCACTTTCCTTGGCAGATATCTGCCTTTCAAACTAAGACAGAGCCCAAGGGAAGAACTGTGTCTAGTATCTGGCTGCTGCTTGGACAAGCCAAGAGCAGGGCACACATTTTCCCTCTGTGGATGATCACACTTCATGGTTAACGAATTTACCTCTGTCACTGGAGTCTTCTTCCTCATCCCCAGTGCGGAATCTCTGGAATGTGGAGTGCCTGCCTTTCAAGGAGAACACTCCCTGCTTATCCTCCACGTGTAACATGAACTGAGAGAAGGGAACACAGAGCACAGGGACACTGGCGTGAGTACAGGACTGCACGGGGACTGACATGGCAGTCACAGGAGCCCAGCACCTCTCCCTGCTACAAAGAGCACGTAGCACAAAGGTGAAGTCAAATCAGCCAGGAAAAAAGGCTGCTCAGAGCATTTGGATAGAAATAACACAGAGCCAAACAGGACAGAAAGTAATGAGCAGAATGTAATTAAACCTCAACTAAGTTTACTTGAAATGTAGTAAACTGGGATCAAATACAATCTAATGGAACTGGGACATCACACATGCCCATGAGAACAAAAGCTGAGCTGAGACAAAGGGGGAAAATACTGCACTACCTTTCTTGTGTTGTGTTCAACTAAAGAGGGAAGACTGGACAGAAGATCACATTTCCAAGCAGAACTCCCTTCTTGGAGAGCAGAAGTCCGTCATTTGCTTTAAAAGAATTTCTGATGCCTCTTCCCAGGTCTGCCATGTTTTTTGGGACCCTTCCTCCATGGCACAAGCACTTGTTCCCCCAGCAGACCATTCCTTGAGCAGGCCCTCACCTTGACAGGTATGGTGCCATTGTTATGGACGACCAGGGGGAGCTTGTCTGAATCCCCCAGCAGGAGCCTCTTGAAGCGCAGCACGGGGTTCCCCCTCTTGCTGCGAACCTTCGGGCGCACGACCGTCAACTGTGGCTGATGCCCCTTCCCGCTGATGGTGAAGCTCAGGGTTGTGGCTTTAATTTTCACGGAGCTGCACGAAAGGCACAGAAACAATTTCAGCTGGCACTAACCCATTTCTCATGGGGCAAGCAATGCAGCAAGGGCCACCCACAGTGTTTTCCCTGCTCCTTTAGCCCACGACACAGCCCCGCCTCCCTCCCAGTCCACTCAGGGCTATTTACAGGAGGAATCTGCTCCAAAGAGCCAGAGCCTTCCAGAACAGCAGTTCAAAATAACCTCACTTAAGTGAATCATGCAGTGCAGCAGGTAAGTAATGAGGCACCAGATGAGATATGGCAAATCCCCTGGCTGCAGTGACATGAGACATACGCAACAAGCAAAAGCACTGCATGAAAGCAGTACAAAAGCAAGAAGGGCAAAATAAATCAACATCGCCATCAGTAGAGATTATTTCCAAGAACAGTGAAAAGCAATTGCTTATTAGCAATTTGACTTCTCTTGTGCCAATTCAGCCACAGAAGGGTTGAGGAAGAGCAGGTCGGAGCCCCAGTACACAGGTCCCAGAGCAGAGGAACTGGGCTCCTCTTTGATAAAAGCTCCAATCGCTCCCTTACTGTAAAATAGCGTAAAAGATGCCAGGGAATCACAGAGGACCACTTCATTTTACAGAAACGAGGAGGAAATCATGACTGCTGACTTGCTGCCACAGAAACCACTTTGTCCTTAGAAAGCCCCAGCTCAGCTGTAGCACATCCCAGCAACTTCCCGTTGGCTACCTAATGTTGCCCTGTCTTCACAGTCCCTCACACTGGCCAAACTATCATCCTCATTTTTCTGCTCTGCTCTAACAGTTTCTGCCTCCCAGATCATCTCATGCCTAAGGGTACTGAAAGCATGAGAGTTAACAAGAGGTCTGTGCCTTCCCAGAGGAGAGGCTGCTATCAGAAAGGCCTCCCCCAATATTTCACAGGGTCACTTACCTTTTTGGGATGACAAGTGAGGCCCTGAAAGTGCAGCTGTAGTCCTGCTCCTTTTGTGGGCTGAAGGTCACCGTAGCAATGGCATGGGAGAAGCCAGGAATGCTCATCTTGTCTTGATCCAACTTGAAAATCTTGTCGATAGGGCTGTTACCCTTGGGGGAACCCACAGAGCAGTGTTAGGAGAAGACATCTCTCATCATGACATGACACAGTCTTATTCATAAATGCATCACTAGGAACAGCCCTAGACAGCGTGTCTTCCTGCCTGCTTCCCTGGGCAGGCTCCCTCCATCCCAGGCAATGCTGACCTTGTGCTAAAGCCTTGTGTGTTTTGAGAGCTGGCAGCCGCCCCAGCATATATGGGAGGTGGGGACTGCATGGAAAACCCTGCCAACAACCTACAACTGGCCTTTAAAGAGAAGGAGAAGCCAGGGAGCAGGAGGCAATGCTCTGCTTTGAGCCCTGGCACATCAGTTCGTAAGAGCCCCTCTCTGAGTGTGCTTCCAAGAGATGTTCAGAAGGATTCACTTCTCCCACCAGAGACCCCGAGGTGTGAGCCGAAACGTTGCCCAAGACTTGCAGAATTCAACACAGGTGTCCCCTGGCACTGCTGCTCTCCCCTGCAGTTTGACCTGCACCAAGCTGGACTAGTCTGGGCAGACAGTTTGGGCAATGCATCTGGAGAACAAGGCAGGCTCTCACATGGCCTTTAGAGAGTAATCGGCACCTTGGCCTCTTACCTTTCCAGGCAGGGGTTTGATGGAGAGGACCACGTCACACGGGAGAGTGCTCGCATTGCAGATCTTGAAGTGAGCTTTGGCTTCTTGCCCAACCAGAATCTTGTTGAAGATGAATTTGTTATCATCTCTAACAAACAGGCCCTTGTCTTTCACCGACTCTAGCTTGCGGCCAAGGTCGATGCTATCGCAGATCGGGTACTCCTCAAATATTGTCATGACATCCTCAACAAGTGCTGCAGGCAGACCAGAGAGATGAGGATGGAGAAGCCTCCCTGCTGAATTGATCTGGACCCTGTTGGCCTCTCAGAAGGCTTGATAAGCCCTTTGTTCCCAGTTGTGACTGCTCAACCTGGCCTTGGGTGGGGGAGCTGGCTGTGAGGATGCAGCTCAGTCAACCTCATCTTAAAGGCCATTGCTTTCCCTTCATCCTTCCACGTATCCCTCCCAGCCTCTCCCCTCTGGTGGCCTTGAAGAAGACTGGAACCTCTGAGGATTCTGAGATGGGACTCCAGGGCCAGTGTGCCTCTCTATCCAAGCAGCAAGTTTCGGTGCTGATCAGCAGCAGCTCTGACCATGGGAACCTGTGGACAGCACATACCTGGGAGGCAGGACTCGGCGGTCAGGGTAAAGGGAGTGCCGAGGGGATTGTCCGTGGGGTCTCTGCCAGTGATGTCAATGTAAAACTGCTCCTCACATGGCCCCTCTGGCCCTGCAAGGCATTCCACTGTGATCTTCTGCTGGCCCCATGGAGCGATGGAGCCGGAGCAAGGGGACACCACGAACATGCCAAGATTGAGGTGAGTCTGCAGAAAGAGTTCCAGGAGAGGCTGATGCCTAACAGCTGTGCCTTGAGCACCCCAGCAAGGAGTATGCCATGCCTTGGCCTCCAGCTGGGCCAAGCACCCAGTCCCAGGGCAGGGAAGGATGACTCCATGGCCCAAAGACAGCCCCAGGATGAGATGAACAAGGCAAGCCTGTCCCGAGTGGCAGAGAGAAATGAGTTTGGGTGTAAAGAATGAAGGTGGGAGCTGTGATCCTTCAATTTCCAGAGGTAACAAAAGAGAGCAGAAATAGCTCCGGGAAATGACTGGAGAGAGGTAGGGGATTGGGAAGAAGAAAAAGCAAAGTTGTCTGAGCTCTGTGAAGAGTTCAGCCAGAGACGTTTTTCCTTCTGTGGTGTTCGCAGAGCTATGCTGGCTAGCAGCTACCAAACACAGGACCTGCTGCCCTCTCTGGACCCCACAACTCCAGGCGAGAGCCAGAGCACAGGACTGTCAGTGGGACTGAGCAGATAATGGACTCCATCCTGCACACCACGTCCCACCCTGTGGTGATGAGCCCCAAGCCTGGGCACAGCAGCATCTTCTCACATTCCCTGCAGCAGCACTTGTTGGGGAGCAGGAGCCACCCACCTGTTTTGAGAGGCTTGATTTACTTGGCATCAAGCGCTTTCTGGCCGAGGGAGCAGATTCCTCTTGCTTTGAACTGAGAGGAGAAAACAGACGCATCTGTCATGGTGAGCTCCCCTGCCTTTGTCTGTGGCCAAAGCTGGCCTTCCTCATCACGGAGGAAAGCCTTCCTGCTCCTGATGGCTCCCAGAGAGCTGCTTGCAGCACCCCTTGTTGCTGCTTATGGATGGAGCAGCTCTATCACCAGCTTTGTACTACACGTGGGGATACCGAGGCATTTTTCTGTCCCCTCTCTGCAAGCCAGGGATGCAAATGGAGAGTAAACCCAGGTCTCCTGGCTGCCTGCCACATACCAGCCATGGGGTATGGTTCCTCAGACAGGAAGGGTGGTGCAGGGCTTCTCTTACCTTTTGCTTTCCAATGCAGGTGCATCCTTGGCTGGTTGGTGGATGCGGAATTTGAAGCCGAGGAGGCCTTTGTTCTCCAGCATGATGGTCTGGGTTTTCTTGGTGCCCGTGATCATGACACCAAAGTCGATGGGTGAGGCAGGCTCAATACTGAACTTGCTGTACACAGCTTTCGCCGACACCCTCACTGGGATGTTGGCAACAGTCTGGCCTCCTTCATCTGACCTGGCATCCGTCACCTGCATCCACAGGAAGGGTGGTAAACACAGCAAAGAGGCCAGCCTTTACCCCTGTCCCCAGCCTCCACCCCAGGCCTCCACCAGCTCACCCTCCCTATTTAAATGCCTCCTCCACAGTCACACTCTCAGCTCCGCTCAGGAAGCATCCCAAATGGTTTTGAAAGACTTTGTGCATGCAGTAGAGAGGATTCCCCAGTTCAAGCCTTCCTTCCGGAAGACACCTATCGTCCCAAAGCACTGTGTGCTAACACAGCCTGGCCCAGCTCACCTGGCAGTACAGGATGGGTTTGTTCCTGATGAAGATTTCAGTGGTGGGGTGGAACAGTATCTCAACATTTTCTCCGGGCTGGGAGGCATTCAGCACACCCGCCAGCGGCTGGACTGTGAAGTGGGACGCCAAGTTGCGCTTTCGGGCACCTACGCCTTTCAGCTTGAAACTGGGGAGAAAGGGAAGGCATGGAGACCTCTGCAGTGAAAAGTATAGGTGCCACTTTGCACAGGAGCCGAAAGAAAAAAGCAAAGCCAGAGTCCAGCTCTGCTCAGGGAATCCTGGATCTTGAGAGAGAGTGCAGACAACCACGA
The DNA here is from genome assembly GCA_013400975.1 of Atrichornis clamosus. Lineage (NCBI taxonomy): Eukaryota > Metazoa > Chordata > Aves > Passeriformes > Menuridae > Atrichornis > Atrichornis clamosus. Next base: position 5,471 of record WBMZ01004569.1, on the reverse strand, counting down.
GGTTACTGCAAGACAAACTTGACACCAAAATTTTTTCATTCACTCCTTTAAAGAGTCTCAGAAAGAGAAAGGAGCTGACCATCAAAGGAAGGCAATGAATCTCAGTCTTTCAGTGGGCCTGAAATTTCTGGCCTCTCCTCTCGGTTCCTGCTGATCTGTAAAGAACTGCTGGTGTGTGGCTGGATTCTCTATTAAAATAGTTGAAATTAGAGAGCCTGGGTTTTGTATTTACCATGAGGTAGCCAGCACAGAAACAGGTTCTAGCCATTGACAGAGGGAGAATACAGGCCTGGGAACCTGAGGCAATGCTCTCTACCAGGCAGCTGGACTCACCTGTACTCAATGTTGTACATCCCTTTGTTCTTTAGACTCAGGACTTTCTTCACATTATTCAGGACATTAATGGTTCCAAATTCCAAGCTCCCGTCTGGACCTGCAGAAAACCCACAGAGTGAGGTCAAAATGGTGAATATTCGTGAGCTGCTGCAGACTACACCAGGTCACAAGTTACACAGTTGGAGGTCCCGGCACAAAACCCTTTTCAGCAGGTTTCCATTCTTGGAAGTGCTTTCTACCTACTTGTCTGCCCTTTCTCTTCTTACTCCAAGTATCTGCAGTTTTAGTAGCTAAGGAGCTCGGCTTCCATTTCCTTGCTTCCAAGCACAAATCCAACTACTTTATGTGCTGAGCCTTTGCGAGTTGCCAACTGCCTGTTCACATCACTGTTGCTTCAAAGCCCCCAAATCCAATCTGCACATGAAGCTGCACACTTCGGAGTTCAGAAGGGAGAGACTCAAGGCTGTCGGTGCCCTGACAATGCTTTACTCCACACAGCTTCCAGAATGTCTGCTTTATGTGTCTGTGCCACCCTTGCATGCTATCCCATCCCATGCCGTCCCGTCCCGTCCCAAGTGCTTTGGTTGCCTATCTGCCAAGGTAATGCCATGCACCTGGACTACTTTGTTTGGGAGGCATCCACTGACCTTCAGGCATGTCGATGCTCACAGAGACATCATAGACCTCTGCAGAGATTTGGATGTTTTCAGCTTGAACAATCCCCAGGATGTTTTCTGTATCTGAAACCTGAGGCAGCAATTAAAAAACACTGTTCAGATCATTCTTTTGGTAGACAGCCTGTATGTAAGTCCTTGTCTCTGCTGGCTGCTTCCCCCATAGGCTCCCTGGCTTCACAAGAGTTTGTGGGCTCCCAAGCTTTCCTAACCTGTTCATCTCATGGGCTGCCCAGTGGGATTCTCAGGCAGGAAGAAACCCTACCAGCCCAACTCCACATTCCTACACAGGGAACACTGCTGCTGAAGCACCCTTGAGAGGCACAGGCATGTAAAAACAACCACTAGAAGTGTGAGGTGTCCCAGAGCAGGTGGCACTGACACTTAACCCTCTCCAATCACCCAGCATCCTCTATGAAATGCAGCCCCTAAACCATGGGGAACAAAATCCCAGGCAGAGAGTTTGCTGCTCTATGCAAGAGCTTCAGACAACCTCCAGGAGGGATGCAGAGATCACACTGCAGTCTGTACAGGCAAACAAAACAACAGCCTTCAACCATTCACAGGGGCAAGGTGACTGTGGTACAGGCTCAGGAGGCAGGATCTGGTTACCGGGGGGATGCGGACGCACCACACGTTCTGGCAAACCCAGTGCAGAGGCAGAAGTTGGGGTCACAGCACCCTTGTGTCTGTCAGGTGCAGCTCTTCCTGACTCTGTCCCTAAAGCACATGGCTGCTCGCTCTGCCCTGCTCTGCCAGGAAGGGCACAGTCCCTCTCACCTCCAGTCGGAGCGTCTTCTCTATGCTGCCAATCGTCCCGGCCTTGAAATTCAGTGTCACCTCAAACTCTGAGCGGGGACCAATGGTGCCCTTATCTTGTGACAAAGAGAATTCCTCAACAAGGTCATCCAGCCCACTGAACTGCCAGGCCATGGGCAGTAAGGTGTCGTTTGTCAGAACTAAGGTCCTGCTGTCGGTCCTGCAGAGACAGGAAGGCAGTCGGCATCAGCTGCTTGATGGTCACAGCAGCCTCACCACTGAATGCAACTTGGAGCAGCTCCACCCATGCCCCTGAAACCAGAGTCAAACGTTTTCTCTCTGTCACAATCTCGGAGTGCCTGTGGGATGGCTGACCTGTGCAGAAGCAGCTTGTCAAAAGACAGCTCCTGGGGGCTGATCCCCAGCTTCACGTGCACTCCATGGCAGCACAGGCCAAAGACCACCGGCTCCGGGTTCTTCTTAATGCAGCAGATGAGTTTGTCTTCCAGGAGGCCAGTGGAAGTGGGGTATGCCCAAATGGTCAGCTCCTGGACCCGTCCCCACAGAAAGAAATATAAAGAGCACTGGGTGAGCAGGAGGAGTGGCTCCTGGGCATTTCTACAGTGCCTGCCCTACCTGCCCTTCTCCTACCTGCTTCTCCTTTGGTTTCAGTGTCATGCTGGGAGGGTCCAAAAGGAATGTCTCTGCTTTGCTATCGTCCTCAAAGGAGAAGTGGACCTCTGCTTCCATGGGGGAGGTGTTGAAGATGGTTATCTTCTCCATGTTGCCGAGACCGTTCTGGGCCTTGTACCTGTCCACAAAAAGGGAAGAGGCTGCAGAGGACACTGCTGCCTTTCCCACACACGGAGGAAATCACCGAGCGTGTGCCGGCAACAGGAGGCGGCACTGGAGGACCACGGTCTAACAAGCAAGTGAGGGACATGGATCCCGGTCAGGGCCACAGTCGTGTGCTCATCCTTTGATGCCTTCCCCTGTACGTGGTGCCTCCAGCCCAGAAGCCTGATGATGCACAGGCCACTTCAAGAGTTTTTAACGCAATGTAAATTCAGAGGGGCCTAGAAAAATAACACCAGTACACCAGGCACATGGGTTCTTTCCCCTTCTTTCTTGGGGTGCCTTCCCTGCAGGGTATAAAGAAAGGGTTTTGAAAAAATGGTTTAGCTGATCTCTTTCAGAAAAGTCATGAGACTGCCTTGGATTTCATGGGTTAGCTCAAAGTCTGAGGAAAAGAAATCTAAAGCATCAATTCCCAAGGAGAATGCAAAAAGATAACAAGTGATCCTTCTCTCAAGTGTGGAAGTTACTTTGGAGTGAAAGGGTTAAAGAGGCAAACAGAAATCCCAGACCATCCCTCAACCTGGCTAAAGATTGTCTTTTAATTTTAAACTCATCTGATTTCATTTCCTTGGGTTGTCAGAATAGTCCTAGACCTGCAGAGCTCCCATGGAGACAAGAACTCAATTTTAATTTTTTTTTTTTAAAGTGACATTAAAAATAGAACTACACCAATAGTTGCAATGACAACGTGTTTAGGCAGCTTTATCCAGCAGTGAGGACGCAATGTCATTACAGGAGAATGTAATTCCTGCTGTAGGTTCCCCCCAACATACACATATTGGCAGGTGTCTATCATAAAATCTTACTAGTATTACAGATTAATGAGAGGTTTACAAAACCCTCTAGGGGATAATTGCTCAGTCTACCTGTACAGCTCAAAGCACTTTAAAAAGCACCATAAAGTTCATTTCCTAAGGGGTGAAGCTGAGATGGAGAGGACACAAGTTGCCCCAAGTCACTGTCGGGCTGGCAGCAGCATGTGGCTCTGGCCACCAAGGCACCCACCAGGTAGGCAGAGCAGCTCCTCCAAGGCTCATTTGCCTCTTATCTGCTCAAGTTCACACATCTGTGGTCCTTCAAACCCATGTGCCTCCCGGGCCTCTGCCTGGCACTGCCCTGGATTGTGCCACGGGGCCAGCATGTCTCCAAGCCCAGGAAAGCACAAGGCCCTGCAGATCCCATCCCATCCCAGCATCTCAGTCCCCACAGGCAGCACCCCAGGATGCTCACTCAGGAGCAGGGAGCACATACCACTCTCTGGACTTCCCACACAGCAGTGGCCCGAAGTGGAACTGCTTTGTGCTCATGACATATTCCTTGAAGATGATTTCATCATCCTCCATGGTCTCCCTCCAGTGCGGAAACACCACCCTGGGCAGAGAAAGTGGGGAATGAGGAGCTATGAGATGCTCCAAGTAGGAAATCTAGTCAGAAAGCCACAGCCCTTCTTGGTGGCTGAGGTACCATTCCCAGCTCCCAGCACAGGCAGTGAGTGAGCGACTCAGGCAGCACGATCTGCCCGAGCCAGAAGGTCCCAAAGGGCAGCCCTGGCCGCAAGGTCAGGGGGAAGCAGTGCGGGAGGCTGCCAGGGGCCAGCCTTACCATGGGTTCTGGCTGATGCTGGGGTACAGGCCGGTGCCGCTGCAGGGCAGCTCGTACAGGCGCTTTGTGCCCAGGATCTCAAACCTCAGCGTCTGCTCAAACTTGCCCGGCGTCCTGGTGCGGAAGTGCACCTTCAGTTCCACCTCACCGTGGGCAGGCACTATCCACCGGTACGGTTTCGGCCTGGCAATTAAAGAGGAGGCTTCAGACATTGCTGAGGAGCAAATGACACAAGGAGCGTGCACTCACCATCCCACGGAGGCTCTGGCACAGGGGCGTTGCGGAGCTGAGGACGATGGACCTTGTTTGGCTTGCAGAGGGGTCACCTCCTCCACTGCAGCTCACCTGGAGGGTTCCGTGAGGGTTGAGGCACTTTTCAGCCTGCTCTTCCTTGCCTCAGGTGGACTTCTGGCTTTTGCTGTGGAGGGATCCCAGGGTCGTTTTGTGCTCTGTGTGGAGATCTGCTGCTCCTTTGGAAACTTCTCTTTGCTTGACTCTTTCCCCTTCGGTTGACCCTTGGCAGAACTGCCCTTGGCTTCTGGAGTCTTGGCCTAGGGGGAGAGAAAAGGGAGGGAGAGGTAAGCCCTGCCCTGAAACATCCCCATCCTGGAAAGCAAAATGGGGGTTTGTTAACCAACAGAAGAGAGAATAAATTAAGTCAACCTGCCCATGGACTTGGTCTTTCCTATTGGTCTTTGTTTTGCCTTGGAGACCCCTTCTCACTCAGGACCCTCTCCTCAAAGGAAGTTGATGGTTTTAAGTGATTTTTTCCCTCTTGTCTTACAGAACTGCTCTGTCTCCAGCAGAGCTTTCTCTTTTCTCCCATCCCTGACAGAAAGGATACCTACAGACACGGGGCCCCATCACATCTTCACTGCCTCTCCACATGATCCTTTTCCATCCAACCTGTCCCCCGTGCCCCCATCCAGCCTGGTCCCTGCCCTGGCACCTTCAGTGCTGGCACCACAGCAGCACTCACCACACTGTCTTCCCCAGCAGCACTCTGTGGTGCAACGATGATGAAGCGCCTCGAGCCCTTTGCTGCCGCGGGGACTGTCCGCTTCTCCGGGTAGTCGACCAGGGAGAAAGAAGCGGCAGGGGGAAGGGGAGGGCCTGAGCGACTCAGTCCCAGAAAATCCAGCATCTAAAAACAGAAGAGAAACCCCTGGTTATACCTCTTGTATGATTCAAAGATATGCGCAGCTTAACCAGAGGCTAAGTCATGGTCTTTATGCATAAAGA
>WBMZ01004567.1:0-12371 GCA_013400975.1 Atrichornis clamosus | reverse complement strand
GATTGGCTCCGGCGGGACCGCGCCGCGCTCTGATTGGCCCCGCGCGGAGCCGGGGGCGGTTTGAGCGGCAGCGCCCGGCGCGGCGGCGGCTCCGCGGGCCCGGCACGATGGTGAGCGGCGGCACCGGGACCGGGGAGCGGGGTCGGGAGGAGGCTGGAGCTGTGGGGAGGGCCTGGCTCGTCTCTCCCCGCCGCTAGGGATGGCGTGCCCGGTGCCCCGGTCGGTCCCCCGGTGTCTGTCGGTGCCTGAGGCCTCTCTCCTCTCTTCCCCTCGCAGCTGCCCCTGTCCTTGCTGAAGACGGCGCAGAACCACCCCATGGTGAGTACCGGCCGCGCGGCCCAGCCCCGCTCCCACCGCCCGCCCCGCCTCAGCCTCGCCGGCGGCGTGCGGGTGACACCGGGCACGTCCCGGTACCGGGGCCGGGGCGGCGCCACGTGACTCCCGTCCTCCCGCAGCTCGTGGAGCTGAAGAACGGGGAGACGTACAACGGGCACCTGGTGAGCTGCGACAACTGGATGAACATCAACCTGCGGGAGGTCATCTGCACGTCACGGGTAAGGCCGGAGCACCGGCACCGGGCGCCGGGCACCGGGCAGGGGTGACCCACCCGTTGTGTCCACAGGGAATGTCCAGCACCGCGCAGGGGTCACCGCTGTGCCCCCAGGAACCGTCCCCGAGGGGTCCCAGCCTCTGTCCCTGCAGCCAGGCTGGCTCCGCTATAGCTCGGAGGCCACCGCTCCTGCCTGAAATGCAAATTTAAAGTAATGATTTATAGTGTCCGTAATGAGGGAGCAGCCTCGTGTGCACATGAGTGGGTGACCTTCTGCACAGCACAGAATGAGGGGCTGGGGGTGCCTCATACCCCTGGGTGAGGGGCTGGGGGTCCCGTGCTGTGATGCTGATTTTGGGTTTCCCAAGAAACAGAGCGTTCACCTGTCAAGTGCTGCCTGAGCAGCCTCAAACATTTACTTTTATTCCTTGCCTCTCTTCCCTCTCCCTTTCCACATCCAACCGAGGTTCGTTGGAGGTTCACCCACGCCGAGGCCATCTGGGACTTTTGCCCTTGGCCAAAGTTGCTCCAGGAGATTGGAATCTGTGTTTTGGGCTTTGACCTGTCTAAGAAATGTCTGGTCTTGTCCCTGCCAGGTGTGCTGGGGGAAGGGCAGCTGGATGGACATCAGGCTGTTGCTGTGCTTTCCCAGCCCTGGAATGTCAGAGCTCCGTGGGAGAGGCTGGCAGGGAGCCTTGTTCTTCCAAAAATCTCCCTGCAAACCCCCAGTTCCTGTTGTCTCCACGACAGGAGTTTGGAGGGATGTTGCTGGGGACAGAGGAAACACCCTGAGTGAGGACTGGGAGGGAATTTTGGGGCAGAACAGGGGGATTTGGTGGGATAAGGAACTGCTGTTGAACTTAGCCAGGAGGGGGACTAAGAGGAGGTGAGAGCAAAGCCTTATCCACGCCCTCAACACAGGTGATGCTGTCCTTCTCCTTGGAAATTTGCTTCCAAAGGCTCTGCCTGGGAAGAGCAACAGCTCAGCTTTATCCCCTCTGGGTGATCTGGAGGGATCACCCAGAAGGACGTGGAGCTGCTGGAGCGAGTCCAGAGGAGGCACCAGGGTGATCAGAGCGATGGAGAACANCAAAGGCTCTGCCTGGGAAGAGCAACAGCTCAGCTTTATCCCCTCTGGGTGATCTGGAGGGATCACCCAGAAGGACGTGGAGCTGCTGGAGCGAGTCCAGAGGAGGCACCAGGGTGATCAGAGCGATGGAGAACATCTCCTGTGGGGAAAGGCTGGGAGAAGTGGGATTGTTCAGCCTGGAGAAGAGAAGCTTTGGGGTCACCTAACTGTGGCCTTCCAGTGCCTGAAGGAGCTGTCAAGAAACATGGAGAGAGGCCATGGACAAGGGGGTGGAGGGAAAGGACAAGGGGAAATGGTTCCCCACTGCCAGAGGGATGGAATATTGGAAAGAAATTCTTCGCTGTGATGGAGGTGAGGCCCTGACACAGGTTGCCCAGAGCAGCTGTGGCTGCCCCATCCCTGGAAGTGTCCGAGCCCAGGCTGGACAGGGCTTGGAGCACCCTGGGATAGCGGAAGGTGTGGAATTAGACGATCTTTAAGTCCCTTCCAACCCAAACCATTCCGGGATTCCATGTTTCCACGACCTGGCACACAGGGGAGCGGCCTGAGCCGCCTCAAAACGCCCCGGGATCCCGGGTGAACGTGGGGCTGCTGGGTTGGACTGGTGGCACTGGTGGCACTGGCCACTAGATGGCACGGGACAGCGAGCCGGGAGCCGGCTGTTTACTCCGGGGAGGCCGGAACGAGGAAGCGCTGGAGTCTGGAGCCTGCCTCCATCCCTTCCTGCATCCCGAGCCAAGGAGCAGCCGGGCAGATCCAAGGCAGGGTGGGGTTTGCTGGGGTGTCTCTTGGAAGGGAACTGCTGCTCTCTTGTCTTGTCCTGGACTTGCCCGTGCAGGCAGAGCCGCCCCAAATAACTCCCGGGGTGGGGGGGAATGGGCTCCTTTATCCCGGGAGAGGAGGAACGGGGCGTTCCGGTTTCTCCTCCTCTCCTGGGACACGACAGGCGCCTCTTCCACACCAGGATCGCTGGGCTGGAGCGATCCCAGCTGCAGCCAGACCCCGATGGAGCCGGGACGGGGCGGGTCCCAGTCCCTCCTCCCAGTTACATCATGGCCAGAGAGTTGTTGTTCAGCTCCGGGCTTTTCTTCCCACAACCACTCACCAAAACCCTGCTGGGCTGTGTCCTAGGGAAGCCCATTGTATCCCAGGAAAACCCTGAAACCGCCTTAAAGCAACGCAGGGACGTGGCTGCTCTGAAACGGGGCACCTGAAGATTTTCTTTTTAATTATTAATAAATATATAATGTATGAGCTCCTTATTTCCCTCAGCTGCCCTGGTGGCTCAAATCCCACAGCCAGCTGGCTCCAGACCTGCCTCGCTGTTCCCTCCACACCCCAGAGGAGCGAAGGAGTGGGGTGACTCCCAGCTGGAGGAGAATCCCAGCCACAGCTGCGTTTTTCCTACCAGAATGGGTTGTTCATCCCCGTTTTGACTCGCCACGCTCGTGTCTCTTGTCCCACTTTCAGTTCCCTTCTTGTACGAGAAGGGAAGAAGGGGTTTGTTTCCTCACCCTCCTGTGCTGTCATTTTCTGCCAGTGTCTGAGGTAGTTGTGGGACAAGTTGAAACTGTGGTTGTTTGTGGGGGCCAGTGCGTAGGGCTGCGTGTTTTGGGGAGGAAAACCCCCCGCCCCTTTCTCACAGCTGCTCACGGATAATGCTCCCAGCAAAGATTGCTGGAGCTCTCACCCTCTCCAGCAGTGATGGGAATGCTCACTAAATGCCCTAAAAGTGGCACAAAAGCACCAGGTTTTGTTCGGGGCCTCACGTGTTGCTCCCGAACAGGATGGAGACAAGTTCTGGAGGATGCCAGAGTGCTACATCCGTGGCAGCACCATCAAATACCTGCGGATCCCTGACGAAATCATTGACATGGTGAAGGAGGAGGTGGTGTCCAAGGGCAGAGGCCGTGGTGGGATGCAGCAGCAGAAGCAGCAGAAGGGCCGTGGGGTTGGAGGAGCTGGACGAGGTAAAGATCTTGGTTTTCTTTTTCCAGCTTGGTGAGCGGGATCCCTTGCCTTTAAAATTCCCCCCACTGTGCAAGGAACAGCTCCTGCTTCTCTGCCTTAGACCCAGGGCTGTGTCTGGGAGAAGCTGGAGCCGCTCCTGTGCAGGATCCAGTCGAGCGAGTGCACAAAGCAGCCCCTGCCAAGGAACAGGGAGGATTCGTGCCAGGGATGGGCCTCCCTCGTTTCTGGGGTTGGGCAGGAGCTTAAGAGAGTCTGAACTTGACTGTTTCGACTCCTCCTGGCTCGTTTGGGAGTGTGGCCCTGCAGAATTGTAGCTTAGCAAGTGCAGGGGGAAGACAAACAGCTGTTCTGGGTGAAAAATAGTGAAAACAGACCAGGCTGTGCCCATGGCAGGGAGAGAAAGAAATCATCTCCTCCCCCGTTAAAATGGGGCTTTGGATTTTCTGGTTTGTCAATGAATTTATATTAAAAAAAACACCCCCAAACTATCTGAGGGTTTGTGTTCCTCCTGAAACATGAATAATTCATGTTTCTGATAAAGGGAGAGGTTGCCACTTCAGAAGAAATAGGTCACCAAATCAACCCTTCCCATTTCACAGGGTCGGGTGATCCCGGGGCACTTCAGCTGGGGGATATGTTGCTCTTTTCCCCCAGATTATCCCGCTGGAGGCCTGGGAGCTGTTTCTCTGCTTTCCTGCTCACCCCTAATGCCACGTCTTTGGGATCTGTGGTCACCTCACAACCCCGGGGCTGCTCTCGGTCCGGGCTTCGCCTGCGGTGCGAGCTTAAAATCCCGAGTTAAATTTCAGGAGGAGCCCTGGGGACTGGGACAGGGATATGTGAAGCCTCTCTGGAGAGCTCCCTTAAGGAGCTGCCTGTGTTTTGGCTATGCAAGGAATCCTGGTAGGACAGGTGGGATCTACCCGGGGCCATCGGGCCACGCTGGGACGCGACGTGCGGCGCCTCGCGATTCCCAGGGACTCCTTCTCCCCAAATCCCTGCCATTCCCGCCGCCCCTGGAAGCTCCCAGCGCGCAAAAATTGACCTTTACAAATCTGAAGGCGCCCTTTTATTTCTCTCCACCCCCCCCCCTCCTCCTTCCCTTTTCAGTGTCCCAAGCACTTGGCATAACAGTGTTTTTGGAGAGGGTTATTTGGATAAACACTGGAGCTGCGCTGTTTTCTCTGTGCTGTGGAAATACCCACCTTGTGGGGAGCAGGGCTGAGCTCTGAGGTGGAGCTCCTGCTGTTTCCATGTGCAGCTGAAATTCGCTGATGGAATATTTTCAAGGGAAGCTCTCGGCATTTGCTAATTAGCTCAAAGGTTTGGCTCTCATTACCGAGACACGAAGGGAGGAGGGAAAAGGGAGGGGGGGAAAAAAAAAAAAAAAAAGGCAGGACAATTTTGTAATTTTGTTGGGAGGCCAACAGGCAGGAGTGAAGCTGTAATTGTGCACACAGTTGAAAGGATTATTGTTCCTGACACTGGTAATCCTTCGTCTTTGACTTCTTGCTTGCCAAACTCAGAAATCCACGGCCTTTGCTCCAGGAGCAGCCGGAGCATCCCAAGCTCCAGAGTTAGGGGTGATTTATTTTTTGCCTCTGGTTTAGGCACATCTCCTCCTCTGAAGAAGCTTTTGTGCTTGGGTTGAGTCTCCTTTGGGTTCTGCCTTTTGTGCGGGGCGGGCTGGCAGGGTGGATCCGCATCCCTTTATCCCTAGGATGGCTTTTTGGGGATAGATCTGAGGGGTGGGCTCAGCAGCCCCTGTGACAATATTTTGGGTACAAGGATGCTCAGCTCACTGTAGCCTCCCAAATCCCTGCTGCCCTGTGCCCAGTGCCCTCTCCAGAGCTGTGGATTGCCCTGTCCAACTTTTGGGTTGCCCTCACAGCCCTCAGGGGACACCTTATAACCTGGATTTTAAAATTTATCGCTTCCTGGGTTGCATTTTTCTTGGAAGAAACCTCAATTTACCATGAGATGAAAACACTGGGGAGATATTGCTGAACTGGCTGCTGAGGGGGGATGAGTTTATGCACCTCCTAAATACAGGTTTGGGACTGAAAAGGGAGCAGCCAAAAAGTCCTATTTCTGCTTCTGAGACTCCAAAATAAGCAAGTGTTTGGGTAAAACGCGAATTCCTGTGAAGCTCTAATCCAGGGATGCTGTTCCATCTTCCTTTCTGCTCCGTAGGTGTGTTTGGTGGCCGTGGCCGAGGAATTCCAGGCAGTGGAAGAGGCCAGCAGGAAAAAAAGCCAGGCAAACAATCAGCCAAGCAGTGAGATGTCTGCACCCGGGCCGGGGACAGTTTGGGTTTTGCCACCTCAGGGTCGCCACGTGTCCCAAAACGTTCCCTTTCCCACTCTTCCATCCGTCAGTCAGAGCCCAAATCATGTTCCTGTGGAAGCCCCTCGTGATTTCATCTGGTCAAGTGGAGTTTTCACTCCCCGTAGTGAGTAAATCATTGGAAATATTGAAAAGAAATTCATGGTTAAGGACCGAAGTTCTGCCTTCTCCTGAGAGTGAATTTTTCAGGGTCACCAGGTTTAATTTAGAACATTATCCCGTTCAGAGGTACCAGAGGGAAGGCAAACAAACACTTTCTGGATTTTTTTTTTTAAATACTTGAAACTCGGGAAACTTGTTGTGTTTGTAACAGGTGTGTTTTGGTTTAAAAACACCGAACTTGGAGATCTTGTGTCTGTACATGAATAGTCTTAAAGGTTTGGGGTTTTCTAAACCCAAAACTTTTAAGCCATTGCTTTTCTTCTCCTGGCCGATGAGTTCTGTCTCTCCTGTGGCTTAAAGGAGAACTTGGGATGAACGTTGGCCTTCAAGGCTTGTTCCCAAGAGAGTTTTGTGATAAATGAGTGTTTCCCAATTAGTTCATTGCTAATTTGACTTCAGAGTAGAAGTTTCCTTCAAAGGAACAGGTTTTTTTCTGTGTTTTTTTTTTTTTTGCATGAGGCTGGTGCACCCCTTATTCCTCGCGGGTGAATTTTTTTCGTTTTTTGAGAAGTAACTGAATTGATTTACGTGGATTTATTCCCCTGCCCGCTTTGAAAACTCCTCTCCCTTCTGCTGTGACACCGAGTCCTGAACTCTGACAATATTTCTCAGCCTAATTTCTTCCAGTACCTGGTGATTGACCTCACTGGCTCTACCTGTCACTTCCTTTCCTACTCACCAATTATCTTCCCTTGGGGACACAGAGCAGCGTGTGAACCTGCCACTCCTTTAGGATCAGAAAACTCCTGGGAATTCCCAGGTCGGGTTGCTCCAGTCTTCCATTCCTTGAGCAAAATACACCCCCAAAATATCCTGGCTGATCCGAAGTGAACATCTGCACGAGGGCACGGGGGGAAGAAACAGCTCTGGGTGTGCCTCAACCCCCCTGAATGGATGGAACAGCAGATTTTTTGGGGGGGGAAAACTTGATATTGTGACTTGTTTTGAACAGGTTTTGGTTTTGTACAACTGATTCTCATACTGAAGCCTCTGCCATCACCACTGTACTGAAAAGGAGTGAAGAACATGCTTTTATAGACTTATTTTTTTAACGTTTGTAGAACTGGGCGCAGTGGTGAGTGGGAATAAATCTCCAGCCTCTTCCAGCAGCCTCCCTCTGTGTGTCTGTGACAGTGCTGGGCCCTGCCCGGCCCAGAACCCTTCCCTGAGCCCTGGAATCAGGGAGAAATCCCTAAGCTTTGGGTTTCTAACACCAGCCTCATGTTCTCCGTGGAGCTGTTCCTTGTTGAGGCGATAACCAGCACTCCACGCTCATCCCAGGCTTCTCCCAGGGAGCCAAATCCAGGCCATGGGAATGGGGTGATGTGTCCTCCCTCCTGGAAAACTCGTGTGGCATTTCAACAAAACCCAGGCTGTGTCAGACTTTCCCTTCCCAACCTGCTCCCTCCCTTTGGATCCCTCCAGCTGCAGAGGCTCCGTGAGCTCCAGCTCTGCTGGGATGTAAGGTCTGTTCGGGCCGGATAAATCCTCGCTGCAACAATGGAACCTTTGGCTCCAGCTCAGGGTAGAGTCCTCCAAGTGCTCCTTATCTCCTGGCCAAGCTCTGGGGTCAGGTGATGGAGCTCGTTAAGTTCTGTTTAATTACACCACGGGCTTTAGCAGCATTCCCTGCCTGCTTCCCTCTTCCTTTTTCCACCTCTGTAGGAATATTTTTGTTCCCCCCCCCCTCTCCAAGGGCAACCGGGTGGCCGATGGCTCCATGGAAGAGCACTGATGTGACTCTCAGCTGTGGTTTTGGGCCTTTCTGCCCCAAAAATGGGCGTCTGGGGCAGCGCAGGGAGGCTGGAAAAGAAAAAAAAAAAAAAANNNAAAAAAAAAAAAAAAAAAAAAAAGAATTAAAACAGGGAGGAGCAAGATAAAAGCAACAACCAGAGAGGAGGGAAAAAAAGGTCTGAGCCTCGCTGCCGGCGTGGGTGGGGGCAGAGCCTGGCAGGGCCAACGCGTCCCGCACGGAAAGACCCAGCAAAGGCCACCCTGGAAAGCCTCCCTGCGCCCTTCCCGGGATATTTGGGTGGCAGCTGAGCCGGTGGCAGCTCCGGCAGCCACGGGGCTGTGTCTGTGGCCGCCCCACGGTGACTCACGACTGCTGTGCCTCGCCGAGGAGGCAGCACAGGAATAGTTACACACCAGCGACGCGGAGGGAGTGGCTGCCGAAATATTTCAGGGCTGTGCTAAGCAACTAAAAATACACGTCAAACCCTCCTCCTCCTCCTCTTTTTTTCCTTTTTAAATCTGTTTTCTTTCTCTCTTTCTTTCTGGGGTGGGTTTTTTGGGTTTTTTTTTTGGTTGGGGTTTGTGTTGGTTTTTTTTTTAAATTCTTGTTTTTGATTGTCGGAGGCCCCCGCGGGCCCTCGGGGGTTCCTTGGGGACGGGGGCAGGCGCTGGCAGCTGTGACTTCTCGTTTTCCCGGCTCGGTTCCTCTCTCCCTGCCTGTGGCAATGACTAAGAGGCAGCTTCTCCTGTGTGCCCGGTGCCCACCGTGCCAACCCCGGGGTGCAAACCCTCCCCTGCTTGTTCCCTTTTCCAGGGGGAGGCTTGGCATGTGGATGCATCCGTGGTAGCTCATGGGCACCTTGTGTCCGGCCCATGTTCGCAGTTGGAGCTGTGCGTGTCCGGCAGGATCGGGAACCACGGAGCTGGTGGCACACAGGGAATGGTCCTGGTGGTGCCAGGGAGGTGGGGAGAGCAGGAGCCGCGCTCGGAAGGGTGAGGATGCTCTGGTGGCCGTGGCCCTGCTCGAGGCTCGTGGTGCCTCGCCGAGGTCCGGCGGCGGCGTGGGCTCATCCCAAAATCCCCACCGCCCGCTCCCGGGTAAATATAGCCCGGCTGGCAGGTGGCAGGACACTGTGACTCAGTGGCTGCTGGCGGGGCCGAGCCGGGCTCCGACGCCTCTGGGAACAGCAGCTTCAGCCACCCAGCCGTGGGGACAGTGGCACTGCCACCAGCTCCCTGCACGGGGACCTCCCACGGGTCTGCCCTCCCGGCAGGCGGCAGGGGCCACTGATTCATGCCCCTCATTAAACGCTCATTAAGAAAATGAAGCTGCCGGCTCGCTGCAGGCATTGGGTTCTCTGGTTTGGGGGCAAGCAGTGGTGACAGGCTGGGAGCATGTGGGGGGACACAGCAGGATGAGTCCTGGGGTGCTGTGACCTGGGGGGTGAGGGATGCTGGGGGTGGCGGGGTTTTGCCGGCCAGGCCCGGCCGGAGCGTGGCTCGTGGCTCACATCCCTGGCCGCTGGCCAGCCGCTCTTCCCGGGAGGCCCCGGGGCCGCCTGGTCCCTCCCTGGAACTGCTTGAAGCACCTCCAGCCAAAGCTGGTTCTCCTGCTCCGGGCTGCGGTGGGGGAGCACGTGTGGATACCCCGGTGCCCGCGGGGCGCAGGTGGCCGTGGTGTGTCCCCAGCTGGGGGTCCCCGAGTGGGGCTGGGACAGGGGGAAGCGGAGCCTGTCCCCCCCACCCTGCTCCCCATCCCTCGCCGGCCAGGTTTGGTCAGGATGGAAAGTCTGAACCTGCCGGTCCGGCCACGGCCGCGCCCGTAATGACGGGTTTGGAGCGGAAACGTGGATGGCGGCTTCACCTGGGAGCTGCTCCCCGGCCGAGCCCCCGGGGACACCGGCCCTGGCACGGCCACTGCTGCCCACCCTGGGTCAGGACACTGGGGACGGCAGGGGCCACAAGGCTTGGTCTGCTCGGAGATTGAACCGACGACATTTATTTGGCATTTTAATCAACGGCGTTTATTTGGGATTTAATTAACTGCAGCTGTGGGGGGGAGGGTAGATCCCAGTTGTTCCCTTGTGCCTCAGTTTCCCCACTGCCAGCACTGCGTGTCTCGGCCTTGGGTGCTGCCCCAGCCCTATCCTGGGTGTCACCCGTGTTCCCTGCGGCCCTGCTGAAGCCAGGGCTGTGCCGTGCTGTCCCCCCGCCCCGTGCCGTGCCCCACGTCGTGCCACGCTGTCCCCACGCGCCGACGAGGCCACACCGTCCCCACTGGCTGTGGGCAGCAGCCAGGACGGACACGCCGGGGCAGGAGCCCCTTGCCCCACGAGAGCCAGGGGCGAGGGGTCAGCACGGCACCGGCCCAGGGTCCCCCGAGTCCCCCCACGCCCCCAGCGCTGACACCGCTGATTTATCGCCCTCGTTAGCGCGGGCCTGGGACCATCTGGCCGCAATTAGGGCCGGCTCAGCGTCACCCGCCCCGGTGTCCCCGGGGTCCCGCGTGCGCCGGGCCCGCGGCGCGGGGGCCGCATCCTGCCCGCACGGGGGGTTATCGGCGGCCACCGGCGCCGCCTCCCCCCGCGCCGGTGACGTCAAGCGCTGACGCCGATCCACCCCCTCAGCCGCCCGCGGGCTTGGCCGGCCGTGACGTCTGCCACCGCCACCGCCACCGCCGCCGCGCTTAACTCCTTCCCCGGTGCCGGGCGGAGGGGGCTCAGTGGGCCGCCCGTTGAGCCACGGTGCGGCGTTCCCCCCGCAGCGACCGCCCGGTGACCGTGTGGCTCCCCGGTGAACCGCGGTTGGCCGGAGCGAGCGGGCGCTCGCTGGGAAAAGCCACCGTCCCCGGTGCCACCGGGAGACGCCGGTGACAAACACCGGGACAGGCTGTGACAAAGGAGGCGTGGGGACAGGCAGGAGCGGTGGCTGTGTCCCAGCAGGGCCTGCTGTGCCCGGGCACTCTGGCCGTGCTGCCGGTGGAGCCGGTGGCCTGTCCCGGTTTGACCCATGCGGGTGGTGGCCTGGCTGGCCCCAGAGGTTCCCGTGAGGCCCTGCCCGCCCCGGGGTGTTTATTTATTTCTTGGTCGTACCCTTCCACAGCCGGGGTCCAGCTCAGTGCCAGTGTCCAGTGCTGGTGCCCGGTGCCCGTGCCAGGTGGCCGGTTCCTATTCCACGGGATTCCAGATCCCAGTGGCTGATTCCCCTGTCTGGTTCCCATTCCCGGTGTCTGACTCCCATGCCCAATTCCCGATTCCCAGCGCCTGGTTCCCTGTGGCCGGTTCCCGGTCCCGTTCCCAGTTCCCTATGGCCGGTCCTGGTTCCCAGTGCCCGGTTCCCTATACCCTGTAGCCAGTATCTGGTTCCTGGTCCCGGTGCCCAGTTCCCTGTGGCCACGGCCTGATTCCCACTGCCGTTCCCGGTGCCCGGTTCCCTGTGCCCTGTGGCCAATGCCCGGTTCCCAGTGCCATTTCTGGTGCCCGGTTCCCTGTGGCCGGTGCCCAGCTCCCAGTTCCCTGTAGCCAATGCCCGGTTCCCGGTGGCCGGTGCCGTTCCCGGTGGCCAGTTCCCTGTGGCCGGGTCCCGGTGCCCTGTGGCTGGTGCCCGGTGTCCGGTTCCCGGTGCCTGGTTCCCGGTGCCCTATGGCTGGTGCCCGGTGCCCTATGGCTGGTGTCTGGTTCCCGGTGCCGTTCCCGGTGCCCGGTTCCCGGTGCCCTGTGGCTGGTGCCCGGTGCCCTGTGGCTGGTGCCCGGTGCCCTGTGGCTGGTGCCCGGTGCCCTGTGGCTGGTGCCCGGTGCCCTGTGGCTGGTGCCCGGTGCCCTGTGGCTGGTGCCCGGTGCCCTGTGGCTGGTGCCCGGTGCCCTGTGGCTGGTGCCCGGTGCCCTGTGGCTGGTGCCCGGTGCCCGGTTCCCGGTGCCCTATGTCCGGTGCCTTATGGCCGGTGCCCGGTGCCGTTCCCGGTGCCCGGTTCCCGGTGCCCTATGCCCGGTGCCCTACGGCCGGTGTCCGGTTCCCGGTGCCGTTCCCGGTGCCCGGTTCCCNGTGCCCTGTGCCCGGTGCCCGGTTCCCGGTGCCCTGTGCCCGGTGCCCTACGGCCGGTGCCCGGTTCCCGGTGCCGTTCCCGGTGCCCGGTTCCCGCCCCTCCCTTTGTGCCTATCAGCCCCGGCGGGGCGCGCGGCGCGGGGCCACGTGACCTCCCTTCCCCCGCGCTGACGTCATCCCAGGGCCCCGCGCGCTGTTGTCCCGTTTACCCGCCGGTCGCCGCGGCGACGGCGCGAGACGGGGAGTGGGCGTGGCCGTGAGTGGGCGCGGCACCGCCTCCGCGGGGCGCTGTCCCCGCCCCGTATGCAAAGGACGGCGGGCGAGGACGTCATCTGCAGCCAATGGAGGCTCGACGTGGTGAGGTCACCGCGACGGCGCCGCTTACTTAAAGCGCCGCGAGGCGCGCGGCGGCGGTAGACGCGTGTGCGCGCGCGCAGGAGCGGGGCCGCGGCCGGTGCGCACCGGGCGCCTCCCCCG
>WBMZ01004566.1:0-37953 GCA_013400975.1 Atrichornis clamosus | reverse complement strand
AAACACAAACCCACCACAACCACGGATCCTGTTTTTCCTCCTCCTCTGTAAATAAGGCGGAAACAAACTAGAAGTATTCCTAGCAATCATGTACGGGTTTCTAGCCTCTCACACGCAATCCAGAGCTTAGATGTAGCTGGAAGCACTAATTAAAGAGCCATAAAAGTGTTCTGTATACAGGTGTTCCTCTATCTCAAAGCTAATTTGAGAAGTTGGGAGAATGTAAGTTCCAGCTTCTCTTCATGGTTTAGTCACCAACACTGTGTTTGCTGGAGCTTGTTGACTTTCTTGCCTGGTGTGTCTGAACCCAGGCAAAGTAAAGATGTTTCATGCACAGATGTTAAGGGGAAAGAGCAGAAAATCTGGAGTAGCCAAAGTGCTACTCTGTGCTTTCATTCCCAGAGAAGGGGAGACAGCGTTTGCCAGATGTACTTGCTCGGGACTTGGGGGAAGTGGCCTCAGTCCCAGGAACTGGGGTACCATTTGTACAGTATCTGGTTCTCAATCCCCTATAAACACCTCACAGGGTACATCTTGGCTGCTCTGATCCAGTAATGTCCCTCTTCTCTTATGTACTTTTGTATAAATCTAGTTTCGTTTAATGTCTTGCAGATTAGTTGATTCAAATGCAATTGCCATGTCTCTCCAGAGTATTGAATTATGCTAATAAGAATATATTCTTGTTTTTCTAGTGCTTTATTCAGGATATAAACCAGAAATTCAAATCGTCCTCCTGACTTGTTTTATTTATCAGTGAAGTCATTCTAGTTTTTGCAAATTTTATACTGTAAGCTATAATATTTTAACTCCTTTTAAGGCTTTTCTGTGAACTGGAATTCACCTATAAGAACAATAAAAAAAAGAACTGCAAATTACACTGGTGATCTCTAGCACTTTAACATAAAAAGTTTCTGTTGGAATCAGTTGGAAGTCAGCTACAGGACTGTAAAAAATAAAGCACTTTGCTGTAAGAGCATATTGATTTCCCGCAGTATTTAGTAATGTATATTGATATCAAATAATGAAATTCATGCTGGTAACTAGACTTACCTTCCTAGATATATTCAGAAAGATTAATCTGAAGAGAGAAATAATGATAACTGAATACTAAGGTGGAAAAATGTCATACTTCTGTTTGAGGTTTTTAAAATCCCTTTAATTAATATTTTACTAATGAATTCAATAACAGAAAGAATTCAAAACTAAGTATGGTCAAGCTGTTGCTGAGTATCAGAATGCAAAAACAAAGAACCAAACAAACTAATCCTACAGATATATTCAGGACTAAGCACCAAAAGAATTTCATTAATTTTTCAATAATTCTATCATTCTGATTCTCCTATGGGACTCTCCAATGTGATTCATATGTCTGTGAAAATTCAAATCCAAAGTTCAAATCCCAAAACTGGGGTAAGTTTTTTGGTCTCTGCAATAAAGACATCCCTCTGATAAATCATCAGATATTGTACCTTCTTCCCAAAAGCAACACATTGATAGAAAACTTTTATTACTATTTCGTCAGATATTTTAAAGAATTAATAATTTAAATTGAGTCTTTGTATAAAACGCCATAACAATTTGCTTTTTTTGCATATAAAAGAAAGGCATGACATGAAGTGATAAACTGGCCCATGTGATACAAAAAGA
Organism: Atrichornis clamosus; assembly: GCA_013400975.1. Taxonomy (NCBI): domain Eukaryota; kingdom Metazoa; phylum Chordata; class Aves; order Passeriformes; family Menuridae; genus Atrichornis; species Atrichornis clamosus. Next base: position 36,306 of record WBMZ01004566.1, on the reverse strand, counting down.
CAGACGGAGTCATTCACTCTCTCTGCCTGGAATACCTTAGTTCTCAGCTGTGTCTAAGAAAAGCCATATGTTCCTGAAAGAAAACAGAAGCATAAAATGGGTGTGAATGCTGTAAACACCATCTATATTGAGCTGTGTTACTATAATACAGTATGGCAATTTAGTAACTTTTTCATTCATTGCAGGTGATTTTTCTTTTTTTCTTCTCCTAATGGCTATCTAATACCTATTTTCAATGTATTAACAGTTTTAGCTAATGTCATAATCTAAATAACACAAATAAAAATTAATTAAAACACTGAACTTACCTTTTTTTCAACAGTATACTTCATTAGTATAATAAGTGCATTGTTATTTCTGAGGGCATTATATAATTTAATTTGTATCTTTATGAGTTCTTCAGAGAAGTTTTGTTAGGGGAATTTGAGACATGACTGATGTATGTGTGATACTCAGCAAAATTACAAAAGTGTGCTGTTTTACTCTGCACTGCTATGTTTTCACAGAAAAATATATGCGCCAAATATGAACTAATTGCAAGTCTTTTTGTTCCTTCCTTGTTTTCTTAGAAGACTAAGTGGAACATTAATATTTTCTTAAAAACTCTTTCCTCTTTTTTTAATGATCTATTGATAGTTATGTTACTGAATACTTCATACTTCTTTCAATATGAAGTGAGCAGTAACACAGCTATAAATAGATAATTTGGTTAGATTAGATAGATTAATCAATAGACTAATTATAATATTAATTAGAAGCCCAAGGAAAATAATTATTAGTAGATCTTTTGGTGATAAATATCCAAGAACATGGATTTGATTACAAACTGTAACCTGGTGCTCCTTAGTGACTGAACAAACCCATCTCTTTACAGGACAAATCTTCTCCTTCACCCCAACTCAGCAATCCTCATTTCAAACTCAATTTTAAAAATCTGAACAGTAGACTGATCCATCAAACATCTCTAAATGCACATTTTTTGCCATAACATGTGCTGAGGTTTCTTTTTCAGGTCAAAGTAGTTACGCAAATTTTTATGACAAGAAATGAACCAAATGCAATTAAGAAAGATCTGTAGCAAAAGATGTGCAAGTCCTTAGGACAAGTTGCCTGGATATCTGGAATGTTGTGTGCAAGACGACTTGTTGCATGCAGTAGTAATACCTGTGGAGACTTTGGCACATATGAACACATAAATCGGTCTGAACGTCACAGACCAAAAGATCACAAGGCCATTTTTGTCAGAGAAAGGTGCTGACAAGGATGCACTTATTAGTCCTTCCCATAGGTTTTGGACAAGGTGGGATATCTCATTGCTGTTATTCATTCAAATAAAAACTGAAACCTAATTCCAAATCTCCATATGTGATGACACTCCTAGTAACTCCTGCTGTACTTTTGCTCCCTATAAACAGGGCACTTCATGAATCTCAGGACAAAGTAGAACTTTAAATATTCTTATCTGATTATTTTGTTTCTTTCTGACAACCCAGCATGCTATGGGAAACTTTATCAGTAGAGGCAGACGATAACAGCAAAAAAAGCTAGCTATAATATTTTCCTCTGAGAAATATATCCAGCATTATATGTGGAATCAGTTATTTATGCTAGTCAAAAAGAGAAAAGGGACAATAGCCATTTTATCCTTGACTCTCACAGAACACTAAATTCATAGATAAATAACACACACAAGCTGAACGAGGCTCAGACATCAAAGAATGCAAATTCATGCCTCCATTCTCTTTAAATCAGGTTGGTAAACCTATCTGTTTGCTAAGCATAAGTGTTGAAGTTTGCATGCTGTACATATGTTGCCATAGGGAGCTTGGGTATACAAAATTTAAGATGAATAGAAAATAAATCTAGAATTTACAGGACAAACTCATACAACACACCTTACCGAAACTCTGCTGCTGTACTGTCACAGAAAGTCTGCTCTTACAGCTTATATTAAGCAGGATATAGAATGTAAATATATGAAATTCACTGATGCATGGCCATGAGAAATTGCTGTAGAGTGGGAGCCATTTGAATGCCTAGTAAGAAAATAATACTGTCACAGTAAACATAGTAAAACTTCTGATATTCTTCTCCATGAACTAACCTCCTGGACTTTACCAATAGTAATGAATTAGACATCCAGATAAGATATGGTTTTCTTCAATTCAGAGTGCGGTACCAAAGCACAGGAAGCTTTAAACCTTCCTCCTTCATTAGCAATGGAAGTATTCACATTTTGATGCTCTGTGCCACAACCTGAAAAATGAACTGTGACTTTAATTTATAAAGTACCCCTATTTCACAGAGTTCTAACTCTCTTTTGCTTGTTATGTCTAAACCTTCAGCTATACTAGTCTATGTGGAAAAGTCTTACAATAAAAAATTTGTACCATGACTTCCTCATTGTACCCTTCAGGTATGATTTGACCAAAACCCAGTTGTTAACTCCTGAAAAGAATAGGGGAAACTAGCATGACAGAAAACACTATTTTCTGAACCAATGCCAGGAAACCTTAGTTCATTTTTATTCCCCATCCTCGACAGTTTATTTTGGAGATTGCTAACATAACTTTCCTAAAAGAAGATGGCAGATATTGAAAACCAACATTGAGATCACATAGGACACAACAGTATCCAGAACCTTGCAAGAAATTCTAATGCTGTGGTTTCAGAAGAAAACTGCTGCCTCGTGATATGAGTCTAAGCAAACAGAAAGAATCTTCAACGATGGCTTCTGATGTCCTTTGCATTTTAGATAGCAGACAACATGAAGGAAGTGGCAGCTGAGACTGGGCAGGGACAGAAGTGGTAGCTGCCATTACCAAGAAGTCTTACAGGGAGGATGCTGCTCTAATGGGTACACACCATCCACAAACTTCGGTGCAGAGTGGAGTTTACCCACAGAGAAGCCTATATGTAGAATGAGATACGAACTTTGGTTATTGTATTTCTTAAGTGTGTCAGTTTGCGTGGTTATTGTAGGTGGGAACAGTCTCACTCACTCCTGCACAAGAGTGTTGGGAGTGTGCTAGACCTTGATTTGCAGGAGTCATCTGAAGACAATGATCTGATTGTTTTAAGATGGGAGTGCCCAGGAATTAGTCAGGTTATTTCATAATGTGAAATTTCTTAGGTCGGCACATGGGCAGTCAGTGTGTCAGAATAATCTCTATAAAGATGTTCTTGCATTCTCTTCTCCTTATCAGTACATTTTATTGCTAGTCACCCTCCCCTATTCAGCCTTGCCTTAAGTAGGAGGGAGCAAGATTTGTGTCTCCTTTGAGCTTGTATCATCTCTAGCAGAGGAGATCCTGCATCAAACATCAGCTTTGGTTCACCGGCTTAGTTTTTAGGAGGCAAATTCTTCTTCTCCAACTTTTGTGTTTGGTGCAGTTCCAGCCACAGCTTTAGACCCCCCCCTCCAAGGAGACTGAGAGCAACCAGCCGGGCCAGTTCAAAGAGAGACTCTAATCCATTCTTTGTTCTACAGGAAGGAAACCAAAGACTACATACCAAAGCTTTGTTTCAGAAGACCAAGCGTCAGCAGTTTTACAATGATCTTTAAATTCCCATTTGGTTCAAGAAAAGAAAAACAACAATTATTATCCAGAACAAAGCTCTCAAAGCTCTCTGAAATAGCCTTGCTAATGATCCATTCTCAGCGGCCCAGTTCTCCTTTTCTTTATGACTTTCCTGCACACTCATTTTCAGTTAAATTATACCTTCCTGCTCTGGGTCTTTTTACTGTCATTCTGTACAAGAAATACCAAGACAAATCTTTAAAGAGACTCTGAAAGTCTTACCCTTCATCTGAGTCACCATTCTTCATGGGATACCCTGAGCTGGCAGCTATTCTCAGGAGCTGGCTTCAGATATGCAGGCTCCCTCCCCTTCTTCCTGATTAAGGGTCTGTGTTACTCCAGCTTTGCAGTACTTGTACTGGTGCTGGTGCAGGTATCACAGACCTTTATGAGTCCTTTAATTCCATTTGCAAAAGACTGGCTTAGTCTTTGCATAGTACAGAAAAGTGTCAGGGAAATGTAACATTTATAGACAAACACCCATGTAACTTATTGTACCTCATCAATTATGTTATTTTTTTGCTGCTTTAAGGCTCACTGATACACTTAAAGTGTGATCCCTTGGGCAGCTGAAGCAATGAAGCCTGATTTCCTACAGCTGCATCAAATCTTTGGATTCGCTGGTACCTTCTAACAGTGAAGGCACAAGGGGATCCCATGGTCTCTCTTTCTGGTTGTATGACATTTGTAAAAAGGAGTTATTTTTGAGACAGCTGCTGCACAAGTTTGAGTACAACTGGATATGGATTTGTAACTTTTGGGGTAGAGGCATTTATATAGATGGACAGCATGATGGTACAGATTTTATCTCTTTAGAAGAGAGATTAAAATAGCTCTTTGGTACCTCAGATATCCTACCTAGGACAACCAAAGGGTAAAGATGCTAAGCTGTTACCCAGGATGCCATTCAGTACTAGATACAAAATACAGTAAATAAAATACCCAAGGCTGAAAAGAAAAATAGGCATGAGCAGGCTACACTTGCTAAGAGAGCATGTCAATGTTAAACACTGAGGGTGAATCATAAGTTGTACCACTAACTGTCAATAGATGAAGCCAGGAAATCAGGTGTTCAGTGGAGCAAAGCAGGACCTCTGCAATCAGAGGGGATAATCTAAAACATGTCACTGTAAAGTGGGGAGGGAGAAGCGAGTAGCCCAAGAAGATGGACATTGTTCATTTGAGCTGACAGGATGAGTAAGTAAAGATAAAATGAGCTTTTAGATTCACAACAAGCCCTTTCAAGTTTCTGACTTAAAGAAGAAGCATTTTGTTACCTGGAAGGTTGGCCTTTTCAGGGTCTTGCCTCTGTTACAATTGCATGAGCAGGCTGAGAAAGAATTTTAAAAGCTTCCTATTATCTTGTATATCTGACTTTTATAAGCATTGTCTATCAATTGTTTTCAGAGAAAAGCTGGGTCCTTAGAGTGTTCCTTGATTAAACATTTACTGACTGCCAATTTGGTAATGCTTTACAGCTATAAATTATTACCTGCAAGACAGTGAAAATATGGGTCTGAAATGTCTGCCTATTGCCATAGTCTTCACATCCTGTATGCTCATACAGGATTATTAATCTTTGTCAGGAAGGTCAGGAAGCATCACAGTGATTAATGGTAAGTTGCAGAGGTATCTGATAACCGAGCTCCAAGGATTGCAGTTGAAACCTGTTAGATGGCTATTAATATGTCCTTTGCCCTTCCTGTAATTCACTGTGACTACAGATGACTGTTGAAGAATTGCTGGCTTTTCAACTTGCAAGGACACTCACCACCCATCTTCCTCCTCAACAGGTTCACCATTTGCAGATGAGAAAGCATCAATGGATGAGGAACAGCTGCATCCACATTTTCCCCTGTTAGCAGTTCACCATGGTAGGTGCTGTCCTCCTGTCCTCTGAAACAAGCTCACATATGGTAGGCTGGATGTGTAAAAAGGTAAGATAAAACATTCAGGGTCAAAGATGTACAAAAGTAGAAAGATTGTTGCGTAGTGAAATCTGTGTTCTGCACTCAGTTTTAATCCCATTCTTAGAGACTTCATCCAAGGCTACCTATTTGAAAAAAAACCCAATAAAAAACCACACGCACACAAAAAAAAGAAACCCAAAACCCCACCAAACAAAACTTTTTGCTAACTCTATACTTAGATAATACCCATCCTGCTCAAATGTATGACACTATGTCAAGACAGGGTCAGGGAAAATGTAGAAGGCAAACTTGTAGAATCCCCGTGTGGCTGCTCATCTTGCTGGGGTAAGAAGGAAACAAAGCCACGTCTTCTGTCTTTGGGAAACGTTCTGGGTGATTCTGAACCCATGCTCTTTACACTAGAGCACTAACTCTCTGCTGCTGCTAAACCACAGGTAGGGTTTCAGAGTAGGGTGGCATGACAAAGGCAGTTAATCTATCTATCTATCTATCTATCTATCTATCTATCTATCCTCTTTGGTCAGAATGTCCATGCTACTAGGAGTAGACATAGTCCCACAGGTTGTGTTGGGTGGGTGTGCAGAACGTGTTCTCCAACCAAAATACAGTCAGGGTGTTAGGGAGGAAATATAAAGGCGGGTAGACATTTAGGGTGATATCTCACAGGAGTATTCAGATGCCTCAGTGTCTAATCTCTCTTCCTTACAGTGTGATTTAGGTACAGAAATTCTTTGAAATTCTTTCATGACCATCAATGTAATTTTTTAGATACCTAAATATATATTTTATAATATGTATATATAATGATTATATATAATATAATATTTTTAACACATTATATATAAAATTTTGCTCTAACAGGCCACTTGAGGCACAAGACTTTTCAATTATGTGTTTACATGATAGTGACTCTTGTTAACTGCCCCCTGTTTCCATGTTTAATTGAAATCATAACTTTATAGCTGGTTCAAGCAAAAGTGTGTGCCTGCATAATCCATAATGTATCTGATTTTTAAATAGTAAATGCAGAAAAGCAAGTGTATGTAAAGCTTTGGTGAAAATTGCTATGAAAATGCATAATCTCAGATTTATTTTTCTTTAGAGTAGTTTTCCCTGTGTCCTTTAAACTCTCATCAACATTCTCCTTCATATCTTCACATAAACAGTCTTTATGGAAGGATGTATCAAATTAGCTGCTATAGAATTTGGCCACTTTGTGCTTTTGCTGTCAATGCCAAGCCCCATGCTGAGTCACTGTTAAGTGATGGAGCTGAAATAAGCGAACACATTGACTAAGTCATTTATTTACACGTTGTTGCTACAAGTTTAAGAAAACTGCTAAATGTATTAAATAATCAATCCACTCATCAGCTGAAAAGTGCAGTAGTAGAAATGAAGTCCTGCTAGGTTTTTATCATTACTGCCAGAGAGACTCTTTAGATGCTCTGAAAGTGTATACAAAAGGGTAGCTATTCAACAAACATAGCTCACATTCAGAAAAGTCTGCGTGACTTTTGAAAGAAAAGACATAATCCAAAGAAATTGGGAAGATAATATGAGGTTGTTTGTTTGGGGCTGCAGCATCCTGGAAGACAACTTGTTTGAAAGCAGTAGATTACAGTATGTGTCTAGCTATCTAGGTACACTTAATGTATTAATGATACAGAATTGCCTGTAGGTTATAAATTATTCACTGGCAGGGATATGTGAATAGTATTTTTCTGTGTTATTTGTTATGGGCATGTCAGCATGCAATATACGTAATCCTAAAATGTCAAAAAAATGGTTCATTAGGGAGAAGGCAATGCAAGACTCACCAGAGGGTTGTTAAAGACCCAAGTACCCAAAGCATTTCATGCCTCATGGAGCTTTGCTATATGCATATTTCAGTTCTGTGACTTGTGAGCTTCACCAGAGGTAAGAACATGGAGATCATAAATGGTGGTTACAACCACCGTCATTTAACTCTTGTTTTAATTATGCTTGTCTGGTGTAGGACAATGTCACATCCAGAATTCTTTTCTATGTTGATTCAGAACAAGACCCTGTAAAAGCAAAGATAAAGATGACTTGGGAATAACAATGCAACCTGGGTTTGGTTTTCTGCTGACGCTTATCCAGAGGACAAAATCCTGAACATGCATTATTTTCCCTCTGTTCCACTTTACATATGGACATAGTTATATAAAGTAATAGAGAATTTAGGCTCAGTGTCCTCTGAACAGTGGGCTTTTTATTGGCACATCACACACTGATATTGAAAGTAGACGTCATAGAGGTCACAGCAAAACTCCTATGGATGAAAAAAGGCACAGGGTTCATGTCTAGAGGTTTACTCTGCTTTCTGCTCTCTCATGGTAGGAATGAGTGCAAAGATTAAAAATAGAAAACTAAAAATGAAATAAAATGACAAAAAATAAGGTTGCAAAAGTTGGGCTGGTTTTCTAGTTTGAAATAGTGTTTATGAAATGAGCATTATCATGAACAGCCTGGTTAGAAGGAAAATTTATTGTTATAGATGGAGTTGATTAAATAATACCAGAAGGCAAAGCAAAATTTTTTTTGAAATATTTAATGTATTTGGTTTAATTTGTGAGAAAAATTAGTGCATGCTCTTTAAAGCATGTCTTTTGAAAGTAACAGCAATACTCCTCTTCCTAACAAAGTGGAGGCAGTGGAATGGAAACATCAGCAAAACACGAATACTACAGTAAATTTAGAAGGTTTGCCTAAGATGTGCATATTTGATCCTATGATTTAAACAAGAGAAATATCAAAATGAGTATTACAGAGACTTGCAGAAAGGCTAAAAATAACTTGATACAGGAAATATTAAACATCAAGTTCAGAAGGAATTATAAATTAAATCATACCACTTTATGAAGAAGAGAAGCATTTAAAAATATAAGAGGACATAAAGGAAAGCAAATAAGGTGAAAACATAGGTCATAATTTAAAAAATATAAAGAAATCAGGAAGAAAGATTAATCAAATTAAACCGAATAACAAACACAATAACAAAAGCATACTAAGGAGAGGAGAGGGGCTGTTTAGGGCACTACAGCACGAACAGTTCAGTAGGGATGGTCTAGAGAGATGGCCTTTACTCCAGTGATGTTCCTATACTAGTTCTGTTTAAAAATAGTTTCACAAAATGGTTTCATAGAGAACAAGGAAGAAATTATTCTTTACATGGTATTAGCTCCTCCTGGGTTTGAATGCTATATATTAATGAAAAACATGCAAAACGTATATCAGTATTTGTTATTTTTCCAGATAGACAGCTGCTACCTGGGATTCCCATTGCCATGGGGTGTCCCAAACGGTAGAATGGGCTGACCTTACAAATGTGAACAGCTTAAAAAGAAGCCCATGTACTGCAAATGAGAGAAGATGAAGGTCAACAAAACAACTTCCCTAACAAAGTTACTCACACAGGAAGAAAGTTTGAGACTTATTTTTCAGCATTGCACTAATCAATGAGAATTAGAACTTCCATGAAATCTTCTTTTCCCCTTGGTTAAAAGCATAAACAAATAAATACAATTAAATTTGTCTGATAAGAATCAAGATCTCCAGCAACAACCATTCATCCCCATTACATTAAATTCCCAGCTGCCAGAAGATGTTTTTTGTACTGTAGATGCCTCTCATTGCCCTCAAATTGCTTCACTGTGCTACTTTACTCTGTTGATTCGCTACAGATTTAAAGGTAATGGGTCTGGCACTGTCTAAAGCACCTCATGATATTTCCTCATACTCAGCTAAACACAATTATGCTGGAGAAATTCAGTGCCATCAAGTTCCTGTGGTGATTACTGGCAGCCTGAAAAAGGCAGGAATGGAAAGAGAGCCTCAAATGGGGTTTTTGCTAAGCCAAATAACCGAGGTTATTGCAAAGAATTAGCTCCTTATTGCCAGAGTCAAAATTCAACCACACTAAGAGCCTGCTTAAAGCCGAATTGCTGAGAAAACTTCCCCTGAAGAATGCTCCAAAGAATTCTCCAAAACTCACCTGTCAAGGGAAACTGATAATAAGGAATAGAAAGAGGGAGAAAAAACAAATGCTAATGAGAGCATAATAGATTATGAAAACAAGGAAAAGTTTTAGAATTATAATTTAAAATATCCACGTTTGCTCAACTTGACTCTACTATTACCAATGGTACTGCTGCTCTTCTATCACCTGTTATTGCCTTGGACCCTGATTTGTTGTCTCTGTTGATTCTGGCTGTCAGTTCCCACAGTCTGATTGATTACTGTGAGCAGCAAGAGAATTCTCTGGTGAAAAACTGCCCCATCCTAGAATTTATCAAAACAGATAATTGGCAGGATTGTGGATTTATACTTTCTGTGTACAGTGCAGGAATCTAAAATAAGTATGAAACCCAGCTTTATAGGTTGTTTCTTTAAACTAGGTCAAGGAAAGATTATGGTTACATCATACCTTTGCTGTGCAGTTGAGCAGCTAAGGCAATTGCTCATTCATTTGATATTTTTTATAAACTATGTAAATCTCAACATCGGGCCACGCTTACTGTCAGAGTCTCCAGGCCTCTAGAACAGAGATTATATTGCACTGATGTCAGTAGAGGGCTGAATATAAACACTATAAGTGTAGACATAAAGGGGATAATTATATAAAATTAATAGTGAAAAAAAAAGTCTTTGTACTCCCTGAAGCAAGCAACAAAAGCATCTTTGTGAGTGCAGTTCTACATGCGTTACTGTTGCCAGCTATTTCGGCTATGACCTAGAACTTAGCCAATAATAAAAACAACAATAAACTACAGAGAGAGCAACCCCTCACACTGATGGTAAGTACTCAGAGGCTAGATCATAAAAAGAATAATGTTTTCTGTTTATCTTATCATAATGGGATTATCTCACCATTCTTGATTTTGTTAATACTGACAAACTGGAGGACTGTAAAAAAAAATCAATCTGCTTTTATCTAAAGCCTTTTTATCACAGACTAGAGAACAATCCAAGAACAGCAGGATTTGTGAATTCTGAAGCAAGACCGACATAAAAGATCTGTTTTAATGGTAAACTCACAACTGCATTGCCTTCAATGGACACAGCAGGTTTACAAGGTGGATCTGAGTACATACTTTGTTTTTATATGCAAGTGTGAAGGGATATGAGAAGCTGTTGTAGGTCTGTCCTTTCCAATTACTGAGTTTATCTGCTTATGTTTGAGCTCAGACTTTTAGTATAATCACCATGAAAGGTGGGGCTCAGCCCTGGGAAACTGCATAGTTTCTCTTCTTCTACAGCTGATGATAAAGTACTGACTAGCATATTCCCTGCTTTTTCTTTATTTTACTGTTAATCTCTTGTTGAGACCTTACACAGTAAGCTCGGGAGCAGTATCATGCTGCTCATCCTTTGAAACTCATCTTTTGTTGTTCCTTGTCGCCGTGCTGAATGGATCTCACAGAACTGTTCCGAGCAAGATGGTATTTAAAGCTCCTTTTCTGTATGTGTGGAGATGACCTCATCGACAGCAGACATCCAACAGAAGGTTCCTAATCCTGAAGTGCCATCCCACTGACATATTCATGGAAATGTGGGGGTAATGGGTATTAGATGCATAACTTTCTGAGGAAAATTACTCCTCTAGCAGAACAAGGTTGAATTCAGACAAGACAGTTACAGCTCTGTATCTTGCAGACAGAGTCTAGGATACTATTTGGGGCTACCTGTGACTGTCTGCTCATAAATTTGGAAATCACTGCCAAGAGATATTAAGCACTTTCCTAATCTTCACTGTCAGTGAGAACTGGCATTAGGATTTTTGGAGCCCATCCATGGATCAAAGCAAAAAGCCTTCCCTATTTCTGTCCAACTCTACTGTGACTTGCACAACTACATAAAAATACCAGGGATCTCCATCAGGCCATGATTACTCATCCCTAAAACTAACTTTGCAACCAGCCACTGTTGCTCACCTCACTATCTCTCTTACAAGCCTTGAGGCAGAGAAAGGTGCTTTTTTTCATTGTGATATAGCTAAAAAAGAAAAAAAAATTCCAATAGCTTTTGTATTATCAACACATTTTACTGATTGCAGAAAGCCCTGAGTAGCATACCAACAAATGCATGACCTTCCTGCACAAATAATGACACATAGAAAGGCAGCTCCTTTCTGCAGGGCAGTGGGAACAGCAGGTTATGAGTGATGAAAATCTTCAAGGGCACTTTACTTGAAATGGTGCTATGTACTTTCTCTGCCCTAGTGCAGACACACCACTTATCATTCTAATTGAATCAGTGACTTCTTATAGACAAACATACGCATTGGCATTCCTGGAAGACTGTGAAAGACACAGGGATAAAGACAAGTAGGTCTGTACTGTCTGGAGCGTTATGTCAGTGCCATTTAATGTAGGTGTTACTCTAACACCCGTGCTATGGGAGCACACCCAGACAAAGTGACATTCTGATGTATCTAGACATGTTGCCTCCCACATGAAAATCTTTTTCTTCTTAATGGGACATAACTTCAGCATGTATAATAATACATTTCTCACTGGGTTCATAGACCCATAGCAGTTTCCAAAACTTGAACATCTCACCCACCATTATTCTGGTTTTCCTTTATTGTTTTTATGCTTTCTACGGTTTTGTATAATTGGCATGCATATCTTAATGTCTCCCTTTATTTCAATGACCAAGGGAAGCTTTCCTTATAGTTTAGGACAGCAGAAACTCACCATTCAGAGTGGCTCAAACTTCAGCAGGAAGAGTAAGTGGTGCCCACCCTCTGCCAGCAAACCCACTTGGGACAACAGTTGGTCATTCAGCCCCTTCTGGGATGATAAAAAGCTTGACACCCACTTTCCCCTCTAAAAGTATTAAGGTATTTTCAGTGATGACTTGGTGCAGCACACCAGAATTTCATCTTTCAGGTCCGTAAGTGCCAGGAAGGGCAGGAGTTCAAACATGCTTTGACAGGCATACCTCCTCACTGGTCACCAGCTCTGTCTGCCAAGAAGCACCCAACACCCTGCTGCTGCACGCAGCACTCTTACCTGGAAATCTCACTGCCTGAGCTGGATGCTCTAGATCATCATACAGGGACAAGTGCTGCATTATGAGGTAGTGCAACTTTTGGTTTAAGTGCCTAAACAGGAGACTCGTCATAGTTTCTCTGCTCCTCCCAGCTGCAAAAAAGCTGAACATATGGATGATCTATTAGTAGCTCAATGTTTCACTTTTCTTAGATTGCTTATATTTTGAGGTGCTGAGTTTTGAAAATTTGAGGCTGACAGCACTCTGAATATTTAATGACTGAAATATGAGCTATATATATTGAACACAGAGGGTTATTTCAGATCCTTAATCAAATTGGTGAGGGCTTTTATTCCCTGTAGATAGCCTGCAGTCTTCTAAAATCCATAGAGCTGCTGCTCAGTGAGTTCATTTAATAGAATATTGACAGCAGTAAAAATCCAAGACATGGGTGAGGTAAACTCACACTAAAAATCTGAAAAACAATGGAGGATTTTTATTCATCCATTTTTTATTGGAGATGACAGTGTTTCTCATAGTAAATGATAAGAAGTTGGTATCATATTTGACCATGTGATTTATGTTCCTATATCTGCTGCTGAGGTCCAAATTATAGAATTACTTTATTCATCTTGGAACACCCTTTGATGAATACCTCAAATACAAAAACTCAGGAACTAGCTCTTCTGCAGAAGAAAAACAACTAGAAGTAGTTGTGCAGAAACAGACTCATGTTATGATAAGCCCAGAAATAAAAAGAGAACAGAGTTGGCAGGAGAAAGAGACACATTGTGAAACAAATATGCTCCATGTCATCTCCAGTCCAACTATCCACTGTTGGGATGAGTAGGGAGGAATTCCCTGGGCACTTTACTTACAGAATGCTATTGAAATTAGGAAATAAATAAAGCAATCTATGTAAGTTTGAGATACAGATACAATTAATTATTAAAAAACAAACAACCTACTGCCAAGCACCCCAATGCCCAGAAACCCACATTCCAATCCAATTAGTGTGAGCAAAAAAATCAGCTTCCTAAAACGACCCTTCTTGAAATAGTGTGTGTAAGCACTTTTGGATCAGAAGTTAGTAGCCAAGGAAACAGGGTTATTGAGGCTGAGAAAGAAAACTCTCATAGAAACCACTACCATCAGTTGTGTGCTGCTTATGACATATCTGCGTTTTGTTTATTTTATTATATTTTCTCTTATCTGGAAAAACGTATTTAGAAAAAAAGATGTATCAGTCAAAATCTGTAAAATGCAAAACCATAGATCTGTAAGGCTTTTCACCTCTGCAGAATAAAGACCGGTGTGGGATAGAGGAGTGAAAAGATGTCTTGTTTGCAAGAAATACAAAGTAAACATGCAAAATTACAAACAAATGGAAAAAAGATTTATTTAAACATGAATGAAATGTCTCACTGGACTAGGAAGAAAAATATTCCATTTTAATTTATAAAAACTTCTCCATGCAAAGAATGATAAGTTGCAATAGCAACTTCTTGTATAATGTTTGGTGATTTTAAACCATTACTTTTTGGCAGTAACCCTAATCTGATTTTCCAATGCATTGTTTCCCTCTCAGCCTATTATCATTTATTACACACACATATAAAACCAGTGATTTTTATAGCAGTGATTTTATTAGTCAATTTCAATTATGTTGTTTGTTTTGCAGACTATAATGACTTTAATCCTCATTTAAATACATTAAAATTGCATCATACAGTAGCTAATTATTAGAATATGTGGGAAATTATGATTAATTACCCCCCAAAAAAGCCATTTGTGTCATGTAGCTATCTATTGCGTATCTACTAACACTTTTAAAGATAGTGAAGAAAAACTGCTTTTGAGAGAACAAGAATAATGAAAATGAGAGTTTTTCTTCGTTGCGGGTTTGACACCATTATCAGCTTTCTTTCCTCTCAAAAAGATGATCAGAGGACATGTGGGAAAAACAATGACTAATGAAAAGAATAGTGAAACAGTGACAGCTTTTTCCCTTGATGAAAGGACCATCAGTAAAAAAAATCCTGCTGTACTCCCATTGCCAGGACTCCAATGTTTTTTTCACTTGCATATAATTAGGAGATGACTAATGCCACAAAAAAAAAGTTTTCTTCATAATTCTATAGCAAATTTACATGAATTGCCACCAGCTGCTTTCAGACTGCAATTGTACTACTATACCATAAAACAGTAGATTATAGAAAAACATTTGGAATTAGATGGGGGAAAACTTGGAATTCTTAGAGGAATACTTTTCTTTCTTTTTTCCTAAAACTTTGCATTTATTTTTCTAGCACCTATCATGCCACTAAACAAATAAAGAACGTACTACCTTGTCAAATTAGCAGGATCCTTTGTAAATCAGCAAACATTTAAGTAGTAATTTCAGTGTTTTTATACCTGGAAACATGGGGATCCTTTATGTTTGCCCATCCAAAGTGAGGAAATGGAAAACCTATGCTTGCTCATCCAAGAGTAGTTCAACACTTAAAGCACACCAAGACACATCCCAGAGCCTCTTTCCCAGATGTTTTTCTGTTTAATTGTGAAATATTATTTCTAATGAGCAACAAGGGAGTAAGCCAGCAAGGTATGGTAAAGCAGTCAAAACATTTCAGAAAGAAAACTGATGATTGTGTTTGTAAGTTAATGGGCAAGAAAATATTCCAGGCTTAACTCTCTGTAGGAATCCTACTATTCCTGCTTGAAATTTGAAATTGCTTGAAAATAGTTCCCCCTGTGAAAATGTGAATTATAACATCTTTCCAGTGCGAGAGAAATTCCAGCAAGGCCTTCTGTGAAAGATAGCATGTTTTCTTATATCAAAGCCTGTACCATGGGGCTAATACATTGTTCTGTGTCTCCATTTCGTTTTAATGCTTTTGATTTTGTTGGATATTATCATATCTGTGGGAATTGCTCTACTTTTGAACCGAGAAACTGCAGGGAAAGAATGAAAATAGTATCTCTCTGCACTATCCTGTCACTCTTAGGTAAGACCATGAATCACAGGTAACGTGCAGAGGAAACTAAAGTCCTTCTGCAGTAAAGCAAGAAATTATTTTAAGGCTTGGCTGTTCCTTTAATCCACACCTCCCATAATATACTGTTTCTGGGGAAATTGTCCAGGTTCCTCTGTGGGTTTTGTTGGCCTGGACATGCAGGGAGACTAACCAGCTGTGAAAAGATGCTGCCTTCCTTACTCACCCCTATGTATGTTTCTTATTCAGCCTCCTGGCCCCAGCTCTCTAGAAGGGGAAGAGGGGATGTTCCTGCCTCCCCAGTCTGGGCAGGTGCTTTCAGAAAACCCCTGTCAATGACAGTGGTACTGGTTGCATTGCATTTGTTGTGTCCTTCAAGAGACACTTTTAAAACAAGATGGAAGATTTACCTGAAGATGGAAGAGTATACCCCGGAGTTTCAAAACTGCTTTGGGGACACAGTCAGCCACTCAAGTTCCATAAAGCAGCTTGCTAATGAAGCAGCCTGAGTGCAACTTGGGAAACATGGCTGCAAGGCTTTGCTTGAGTGATTTCTCATGCAATTGGCTACAGAGCAGTTACAAAGAGTTATTATTCAGTTCTCTCCAGCAAGACTGAAACACCCTCGATTTTCAGGTGAATTGTGGCAAGATTGCAAATATTTGAGCAATACATAATGAGATAAAGAAGCAAATAATTATGGCCAATCTTTTAAGGACCAATATGAAAGATGGGAATTCTACCTAGTTTACCTTTTTACATTTTACTCTATCATGCTGCAGATCACAAAGAGAAGTTTTGTTTAAACTAGTCTAGCTACATGTCATGCCTGCATCACTTATTATTTGATGGTTTTATACTATTCCCCTAGTTATTTATTTAATCTACTGTTAGATATGATGTAATTACATTACAGAGTGTTACATGTGACTGTCACTTACAAGGTCAATAATTAACATTAACATTACTGTAGAAAAACACACCTGGAGACCCAGAGTATGAAATATCAAATCCACAGGCAGTAGGTTGCAATTTGCATTTTTTTAACTGTGTAAAGCCTCTAACCACACAAGTCTTTAGTTTAAAATGGGGAAAGTTTTAAGACCACTATGATGATCTGGAGGCAATAAAGTGAACCCTAAAACCAGAAGATTTTGGAGACATAATTCATTTATGACTCCCAATAACCATACTTTACAAATAGGTTGTACCTGCCAGTGTACTCTCTAAGTTACCATTCTCAGTGATATCTCAGAAATAAATGCCATAATTAGTCAGGCTGTAATCCTGACAAAACAAATGTTTCAAGTCTCTGAAAACTGTTGGTGTTAATTGCTGTTCTTCTACAAGGGATCTTGTGTAACTAGTGGTTATTTCATCAGAGAATACTGTAGACATTTTACACTTCCAGTTCGAGTTCCTATAACACAATTTACAGAGCAAGCACTTCTGTGCAAAGAGATGGCCATTGCATTAAAAGGATTTATACACGCCATTATATGGTTGATTTTCTGGTCAGATTTAATTAACCTATGCTTGTCTCATCCATTTCTAAAAGAATACAATCAATGCAAATGTTATTAGTGCTACTTGCACACTCCATTCTTTCCAACTTAGAAAAGTAAATAATTATATAAATACACTTTAAAGTAAGCCCCTAAAAGCAAAATATTACATTTGTCCCCGTAAGGTTTTGTCCACAGTACATTTATTCTTGAAATTATTAGCAGTACTATTGTTCGCTCAGCTGTCTCATGGTCAAGTAAATACTAGTAGTGTAGACTAGTACAGCAGTTTTAAAAAATAGTTTCAAAGAAGCAGTGTTCAAAACAAACCAAGAACACCCTAGTGCACATGAATGCAATGAACAGAAACAGCTGGAATTACTTCCATCCCTCTATGTATCTTCTCAGTTTCTGTCCTTACAGCAAGGAGAGCTGACTGGCCCAGAGGGTGATTCTGGAACCATTACAGCATTTTTGTCAGCATATCCAAGTCAGTCCAGGCCGCATTCAGAGGCACCTTCATATGTCAGGCTGCAGAGAGCAACGGTACAGAACCTGTATCTTGTATGGCGCAGCCTCCAGGAAGTCAGGTTGAACAGCCTGAAATGGTCACATGTGTTCTGGTTCAATACAGCTGTGTCCAGGAGATGACACCTGTACCCAAGGTAAATCTAAAAAATTAAGTTATTCATGTGCTGAATACTGAGAACAGAGACAGGAATAAAGGAAGATCAACCGCTTCAGAGTCACCCTTGAGGGAAAGACATTAAAAAAACAATATCCTTACCTTACCTGCTCAAGTGAGAGAGAGGTAGAAACACACAGCACCCTCTAAAGAAAAAAAATCATGTCATGATTGGTAGTACCTGAGGTAAGGACACAAATTGTAGGAGGAATCTAAGTATCAGTCTTAAACATCAGACAACTGCATGATTGAGTCAGAGGAAAAAAAATATGTTAATGAATAAAGAAGCACAAACATAAAAGAAGAAATCACATGGCAAGTGTATCCTGAGAGAGAGAGAGAGGCAGCAACGCTCCATCTACACAAGCTTTTAATCATGCAAAAACTACCTTTTTCCAGCACATACAAGGTCTGCAGTGCAAACTTACTGAGTTACCTACTAGAGGGTCAGGAAAAATAAAATAATATTTGTAAAAATTCCTTGGGTGCACTGACAGGCTGGAGAAATACCACAATGAACAAACAAACAAACCTCCTCCCCCTCCCAAAATCCCAACTCAACGGCTGTGGGCACCAGGCATGAAAATATCCAGGGCTGAAAGCTAACAGTAGAACAGCTACAGATTCAGACTCTGCCTAGCACAGAGAGCCCTGGCTCATAGTGCTTCATCACAGAGCTTCAGAGAGAGCAGAAAAGCCATTCTGCAACACTCTGCAGAGCAAACCTTCACTACAGCAGTGCGATTTGGCTCTTTCATGGACAGACAAAGTCAAAATATAAGCACATATACCAGGCAATATTCCACACCACTCATGGGTCATAAGACCACAAAAAAGATATAACCAATGTCTGAAAAAGCTCGGATATAAAAGACAGATGAGGCAAAAGGGCAGGAGGAGAGCTGAATGAAAAAGGGCTAGAAACAGCATAGAAAACCAGGAACAATAGCAGGTTTTACACTTTCCTCAGTAGCTTCATTTCAACTGGTATTTCTTTCTCCCTATCCTTCTTACATACACACACTTCAAGTAGGAGGAGCAGAAGCCCATTAAAGGCATAGGATTTTCATTTCCACCCTACTGTCATAGGGATCTGTTTCTTAGGGGACTAAAACAACCTCCATGAGGGATTTTCCCATGCATGAAATGGGTTTGAAAACAAATAGTATCACAAGAGCAGCTGTTTAAAAGTCCGTGTCCCCTTGATAGGATCATCCTATGTTATCACATTTTTATTTCTTAGCAGCCTCGAGTAGTAAAATATGGAAAACGACATATATATAACTCTTGTATATTTTTCTAGTATTGTTCATACTGTTCAAGGTATACTTACCTACTCCACACGTCTTGGCAAAATATGCTGAAATATACAGATAGTAATCTTTTACTGCTTGGTTATGACCATTAACCAAATGCATTAGGCAGGCTACCTGAAGTAATTTTCTTTCACTGCTGCATTATTAAAAGCAAATAGTGTTATATTGAGTGATAAAATTAGTTTAGGAGCATAACTTCGGCCAGATAAGAATTTTGCAAAGCTCTAAAGAGCCTGGACTCCTATATTTTTAGTGATATATTTAATTTACCACTCTCTATGTTTCATGAGCAACCAGTATTGCCTTCAAAGTCCTTCTGAGGAACAGCTTCCCATGAGCAGTAAAACAGTAAAATGCATTGCATCTCTCCCTGGACTCCAGTTGGGAAGCAGATTGCTTGCATCAGAATGATTTCAGAGATGGTAGGCTTTCCTCTCATGTGCTTGCAACTTTATTCACACAAACTACCTAAAAATAACTTTTTTTGGTGACATTTTTCTACTGAACCACAGGCAGAAAAATATATATTTATGCAGAACTGTAATGAATGCAACTCATTTGCATCAGTAAATTGGGGCTTGTGGATTACATTTTGTGTTCATGTGCAAAAGTATTACTAGATATATTACAAATTTTTCAGACACTAATGGTGATGATCTTTAAAGAGCTTAGCACCAATAGGTCATTTGGGTTTTTTTCCAAGGTATATTTCTAAAGGTTGTTATTTGCATTTACATTGACAAGGTGATGTTTAAATTATTATTAATAGGCTGAAATTTTAAGGTAAAGTTTAAAAGATATTTTTAATAAGGGAATTATAGTTTTAAAACAGACAAATCTTAGTTCTTTGAATACTATTTATATGTAAATTTTAATGCTGTTTTGCCTATTTTGGGACAAGATTAACATATTTTAAGCATTGATTTACAATATTTTAAGCATAAATCAAAATAAAATAATGTTCAATTGCATTCAACAAACCGAAAATCTTCAGTAGTTTATTGCTGTTAAAAAAGTTTAAAAAGAAAGTTAGATGATCCTTTCTGAATAAAGACAATGCTCAAAAAATTACAGAGGAAAAAGTGACTGCTGTAAATTCTTAGACAGAAAACTACTTTGACATGACATCTGGTGGAATAGAGTTTCTAATTAGAAGAAGTCCAAGTGAATGTCAGAGTGAACTAATTATTTCATCAGCCAATTAGGGGAATCAGTGATTTCAGAGAGAGATTACAAAATCAATGAAGGGGGACCTAAACCATTTTGATTTAAAGTGTTTCTAATGTTAATGGAAGGGCACATTTGTCACTGGCTATGTATTGTTAGGCAGCCCTTCTTGGTTCCCTTCACTCACCAGAGCAACAGGGCATGGTCACAGTCAGCCTTCTGTGAATGAACTGGTACCAGAGGCTCTCAGCTGACTGTCTTCCTGCCCTCCTTGGCTGCGACATTCTCATTAACCACATATGCTAATCTCCAGGATTTCTCTTGCCAAATGCTCATCTAGCACAACAAAATAGAAAAAGAGGGATTTTTTCTGAGTTGAAAATCAAGGAAAAGAAAAATTAGAAAGACCACCCTGTGCCTTGAATTCCCACAGCAGTGAGAACAACAAGTAATTTAACATACAGCAAGCAGTTAGAAGCCACTACTTACTTTGGACCGAGACTTTGCCTATTTTGTACCACTGCTAAAAGGCTTAAAACAGCTTTATTTGTCCAAGGGTAATTATCTATGAATGTGCAAATCCTCTGATACTTCGTACCATGGTCCTCAGATACAAGACCCCCACGTGACTCATCTCCCTTAATTAGCTTCAAATTGTTTGAATAGTACCACTCCTTATTACAATAAAACAAGCTACTGAAGTGGGAAATCAGATGGCAACCAAACACTTTATATGAGTTTTAGACTCTACCAACTTAAAATGTGCATCCCAGACATCCCAGACAAGCATCTCTCTAACCTATCACTGCATTTAGCCCAGCTGAAACAAAAGACCCATCACAAAAGCACCCTGCTCCTGTGACAGCATGCAGTTACACAGTTCCTGTGGGTGAGGTCAGTGGTATATATAGATGCTTCATCAGCATACCAAGACTTGACCTAATATCCAGGCTGCTCCATCAGATATGGGTCCATTCATCATGGACCATTTTCCCAATGCTCCAAGAGCAGGTCCCAGCTACCGGTAGAATTTTCACGTATCTACTCACAGCTGGGATATGTTCAGTTCAGATGGCACAGCTACCACCTGTCTTCATCTATTTTGATACATGGGAATGGTCATGACCCAATGGGAGTGAGAAATGCCTGAAAATATAACAGCATACTGTGAATGTCAAGCACATGTCCCACATGCTCCCTATGCCAGCTCTGAGACTTGTGACTCAAATCCACTCACACTTCAGAAAGTTATGTAGACAGTCAGTTTAGAAACTGCTTCTAATTTCTTTTGAATAAGGCAAAAAGTTTGGGCACTGATCTAGGATTTCACCAGATTTCTCCAAGTGTAGGCATTCCTTCTGCTTTGACTCATTTGACTTGTTAATTTCCAGTATTTTCCAGAGCTACATTTCAACTTAGAATATGAGCTTTATCCTCATCCAGTCTGGATAGTATGAATTCAAGATAAACTCACTGAAGCAAAGTCTGAGTTAGGGACAAAGATCATTAAATAGAGAAATGCAAATATAACTGGAAAAATTGACCACTAAAAAACCTAAAAAGAGCTGTGAAATTCTAACATACAGTTTCAGTTAAAATCAATTTTTTTAAAAACTAATCTTATTTTCTACTAATAAAAGTGTTTTCATTATCAACAACCTAGTGTTGGGGATAGAGTCTAGACCGCAAAAGTATTTCTTCCTGTTGGAAAAGCAAGTACAACCATAGACAGTATTACAAGCCTGTAACCGGTAGAGTACATAAAAATGAATTAGCAATGACATGTCATGGTAGTCTGAGTGGACACTTACACTCACCTTCTTTTCTGTGGGCCAGCTGTTATTAATTACAATGCTTCAATTTCTACTGAACGTCAGCCGAAGACCTGATATCATCCTCTGTACTACTCCATGTCTACTCTGGCATACATATGAAATTTAGGTGATGTTACCAGGCTGTCTTAAAGGCAACGGTGAGGAAAAAAGCATCTCCAGGAGTTGAGTTGTGTATCTTTTGTGGGTATAAAGGATAAATGGAGCTGTTTCTTTCTTCCTTGATGAGACCTGTTAGTTACACTAAGACTGCTTGGATCTCTGTTACTCTAAATTAGCATCTACATCATATAGGTGGGTAAATATTCTAATTTATGTTTACGTGTTGAATGAGTGGCATGAATGAGTCCACATGAATGAGTGGGAAAAATCTACTGAACTTGAGTGGCAAAAATGATAACCTTTTAAATGTGAAGAATAAATCTTTAGTTACAGAAAAGATGTTTGCCTGTTTTGTAAAATATGTGTTCCCATCTCCCTGTTGCAAAACTTTCTAGCCACTCAAGAAAACAGGACATAAAGTCTGAGAGAAAGACCTTCACCTTTGGTTTATGAACAAATGGCAGATGCAGACACAGACATTTTTCCAATGGATGCCTGTGGCAGATCTTCACTGATGCTCTGCTCACGACTGCCCCATCATTTAGTGAAGGCTCAGAGAAGACACTCATTAAAAGTCCAGAGGGATTTTTAAAGTGGATTCTAAAGCCTGCCCTTCCAAAATTGTTATTTTGTAAAATGGCTATAAAGTCTGTGTAATGGCCTCACATTTAAATGTGGTGTCATTATTTTTTCTACTACAGCAGTACTTAGAACTTCCATCATTGCCATTGGCAAGTTTTTAGTGCTTTGTTCTTATTAAAAAGAAGATAGAACTGTGAATGTTTTTAAGAGAATCCTTTTATTAGTAAGACTTCTTACATATCAAATAATAAAATGCTTAGGTACCTCATACTGAAGAGAGGTAAACTGTAACAAAGTTAATTTAATTGACTTATATTTGTCTGCATCATCACATAGACTGGAGGTTTTCAATCTACACTCAAAGGACCAGTGGGAGATCCATGAGCTTCTTTTACAAGACCGACATGGTTTCTGCACATCATTCCATAAATCTGATGGAACTATATTGACAGCTGTAAATTAAACCCCATTGCATTAGGCAGTGCTGCAAAAGCAGTAATTTAAAGCCTCAGATAATTGTAATGACCTTATGTCCATGGACTTAACGATCCTAACATTGAACACTGAGTACAACCCACAATTTGCTGTGCTGTGGGGAATAGTGCTACACAAGTCATATTGTAATTTTCCCACAAAATCATCAATATCAAGACTGCTTAATGCAAATTGAGGGAGCAGATACATTTCTGGAAAGTCATTTGCCTTTTTTCCACAAATAGATGCCTTCTAATTGAGGGCTGGGCTGATGTAGTCGTCTGCCAAAGATATAACAAAATAAATGTTAAAAGTGTAGATGAATTCAAGGCAGAGCAGACCGGGGTATCATTGATGCCTTAGGGTTTTTATCTTCTATATTTTCAAGTGTCTGTATTCTTGTACTTCTCTAGTGTACAGCACTAAGCTACTGTTCTCCCATTTTTAGACAAAACAATTCCTCTGTAGGCCCGAAACTCAGTGACACCTTACTGCCTCAGGGCCCCAGAATATGTAAACAACGGAGAATTGGGGGGAGCAAGCTTGGGGGGGGGGGTGACATCATCACCTGAAAGTGTAGTTGGGGCGTTGGGGCCCGATGTGCTAATAAGACAGAACTTATAAAAGGTGAAGGTCTCATGACTCGGCGTCCATTTTGGGTGTAGCCTTGTGAGGAGGCTTTTGTCTGCCCTCAATGTACCAGTCGGCCCTTATTAAATTTGTCTTCTTCAATTATCTTAACTTTGTCAGGCCTCTGTTTCAAGTAAGCCCTGTTTAAGGCATCATCATCACCAGAGTATTGAGCACTAACAAATAAAACTTCATCAAATACAGTCTGAAATACGCAGTTGCTGTGGTATCCACAGAAAAGCCTTCCCATCACACTCCAATATCCACCATCTTTTTAGAATTTTTACAACAGCTCTACTCAAATTTTTTTCATTTTGGTTTTGCTCAGAAAAAGCACAAAATCAATTTTAAATAAGAATCAATTAATTTTTTTTGCACCAATGCTCAGCCATTAGTAAAGTAAGAAGTAAAAGATTTTTGCAACTCTGCATATAACTTTCAATATATTTTCAAAGCTTGCCACAGTCTTATTTCACTGAGCTTAAGGCCAGAAGGCGGTGTTAGATCAACTAGTATTGCTTCATATTTATCAGGCCACTACATTTCATCCTTTTATCCCTCCTTTGAGCCTGACACTTTCTGTCTTTAAGTGTATATTTTTTGTATTGCAGAAAGGCAATTACTGTTGATTTGACAGTAGGGGTTTTTTTCTAATTCTTAAGCATCCTCACCATTAAATTATTTTTCCCTCTAATTTCTGAACAGGAGCCAAGGAGCAGCTCTTAGCTATGCTGTTTCTTTGTAGACACCTATGAACCTTTTGATACTCAGTGTCCACTTAATCAAATTACTTCAGCTTCATTGATAAGCTAAGCAAATTCACATAGTACAGTTCTTTCCCTCTCCTGTCTTAGCCCTCCACATGCCCTCCTCGAGACTGCAAAGCCAGTGCAAGCAAACAAACCAACTCTTCTGGTCACCTTCTTTCTCTCAGCTGCCTTCTCTTTTCTGTCTACGTGGTATTTATGCAGCTGGGTGATGAAACAGTCTAAAGTACCCTTTTCCGAAAGGAAGAGAAGAAGCAAGGGAGGAAACAATGCAGAGACTACAGATCTGGAAAGGGTAGGCTTGCCCTTTTCAGCCAGTGCTCTGGTTTATACCAGTTTCATGTGCTTGTGCAACAGTGAGATAAAACACTCGGTTCAGCTCATCACTCTTCTTTTTTTTTTTCCAATTTCTCGTCTCAGATATTTCAAAATCCCTCTTCAAGTAAGGGTTCAAGAGGTAAAGATCATGTAAGAGTATCACTCCTGCTAATGACACTTTCCAAAGCAAAACCACGTCACATGGTATTCAGTATTCTGATATTCATTATTCCCCTCTTTATATGGCCATGGTTCTCATTCACCTTTTCCACAGTACTGGACAAGTACTCAGGTTGAATGGATTTCACATTATAATGCTTAAATGCTTTTCAAGGTTAACGGTCTTCCAAGATACAGTTTCCTCTAGCAATGACATCCTAAATTACTTAGAAAACATGAGAATATCTCCTATAAAGACAAATGTATATTCAAATTTCTCATATAGCATGATTTCATATATGTGTCCGTGTATAAAAATTAGTCCCAGTCTCACAGATGTTGTTTAATACATTTGACACAGGGAATAATTTCTTGCCTAGATATATATTTTTTGAAGTATTTCATCTTGCTTTTAATAATTTTCATGTTATAATGAAGGCAGAAATGGAAAATTAGGTGTCATAGAAAGCTGTTTTTCTTTTGTGAAGAAATGATTGCATCATACATAAATATGAAAAATATTTATTTCCTCTCACATTTTCTTTCTTTTTTCCTCTTTGAAAAGTGTTGCTCATGTATTTGAATGATGAATTTTCCCTTCTGCATGTGGAAAGCAATCTGCAGATAATATTTTCACAGCAAATATTCATACCATCCTTGAAACTGTACATGCTGCATTGTCAGAAAAGCAGAGTACAATTTTTGTAGACAGACTTGGAAAGAAACTGCTGAGAAGGCCTACACACTAGCACAGCACCACCACAACAGCTAGGGTAGATAAAAGATGGTGTCTCATACCTCTTCAGTTATTTCAGGCATTCAAATATGCTGATAAAGTGTTTGCTTTGTGCTCCGCTTCCACAGCAAGTGAAAGGAAAAAAAAAGAGCAGTGTTATTGCATAACCAATGACAACTGTTGCTCTTTTGATTAATGTTGAAATACCTTTAAATCAAGGGGCTTATAGTCCTTTAGAGTTTATAGTTTGGCTTTTTGTTGGGTTTGGTTTGGGTTTTTTCCCCACACCACTCTATAACAACTGACATTTCTTAATTCTATGGTTTATTAATTATTACTCAGATTTATAGGTCTCCATCTAAGTAGACATTCTTTGTTTAAAAGCTCTTTTGGTGGTCTTAATTTCTATACATGGAAGAATTTTAAAAGGCAAACCTGTACCTAAAGATCATGTAAAATAATCTGGTACAAGCCACTGAAAGCAGCATTTTCATGGGAGTTTGCAGTGATTTTGTTAGTCCTATAATAAAGCTCAGGGAGGCAATCAAGTGTTATGCATAATTTACATGAAAAGTTGATGTCTGCTGGTGTCACCTGCAATCATATTTTGACAGAAACCACAAACAAAGCCTGGATAGGAAAAGTTCAACCAAAGGACCGGGGTTGTCTGAGCAAAAAAAATTTCTGCCTTGTAACTGGTAAGAACTGAACTATTTCTCCTGTTTTGTTCCTAGTGCACAGGTGTCCACAGCAGGAGAAATGGCTTTTCTTGGAAGGAACCTCAGAAACATCTCATCATTCTGTTCAACTAAGCAAACCCTTTTTTTCCACACTGAGACATGTGAGCCAGGAGAGGTACACAGGAGTATAAACTGCTTCTTCCTGAGAAGGAAAATCTTTCACTCTTCAGGGCTACAAATAAGTTTTAGCAGTATGGGATTTACAACAAAAAGCAGATGAGAAGCACTGGACCAGCTATGTGAGGATTTCATACTGCTTCCTATTAAAGTAATGAAATAGGATTTGTAGAGAGAAAATATCTTTTCACTAGGCAAATTGATAATAAGCAGGAAAAAAAGACAGATAAGAATGAGATATTTCTGATATAAAGAGTTTGTTAAACTCTAAAGAATTTATTATTTATTACTTCTCTACAAACTTTCACTTATTTCTTTTTCTTTCCCCGAAAAACTCCAACATCCCATCCACATGGAAGAAAATTCGACAGAGCCTCAAAACCAATGATGAAATCTCTGAAGATTGGAGGCTTACTGAACATAGCAACACACTGTCAAAGCCAAACTTTTCAGGGATTAGCATTTTGTGGCTTATTGTTTTAGGAATGGAGGGGCAGATGAATGTCCTCTTGTGGTACTAAAACTTCCAAAGGCTTTGCAGTGTTCTGTAAGAATAGTTTCACATTGCTCTTTCTTGTCTAATGACAGGAGACAGAGCAAAAAAAATTGGTTTGAGTTGTTTTCTCTTACATTGTAGCATTAATTTGAAATTAAGAAATAATTGTAATAAAAGACAGTTATATACTAAATGGAGCAAATAATGACTCTCCCTAAGAGGGGAAATTTATTTGTGCTGAGTAGAACTTGCCATCTCCATTAACCATCATTATATGAAAGCAAAGTCCTGTAATACTTTCAGTATAGCCATGCAGTTTCAAAATAGAAAGAAAGCCTGTTTTCACATGGATCGACTCCGTCAGTCTCCCAGAGCACAGACGCATCAACAGCGAGCATTGCCTCCCGGCATGCTCAGCAGTTTGCTGCTTCGGATACACGTTACCACGTTCTCACACAATTCTGCTCATTTGGGAGATAAGGCAGCACATGGAATTAACTTCCAAGAGGATTTTAGACTAAAGATTAATTACTGGGAGTACTGGAGTCCACTCTTCTAATTGCCAGTAGGCAGTAGGAATGTTCTGAAAATAAAAATGCTAGACCAACAATGCCTTTTCAATAGAAGTTTAATATTTGAATGTCTTTGGCTTGGATTAGCTGGATAATTCTGCAAACCTTTTTACATACATATTGGGTTTTATACACATAATCCCAACCTACTTTGAAATATAGCAAGCATCTCAGGCTATAGATTTCTTTTTAAGAAAATCATTGTATCAAAATACCAGATTAAATGTCATTATGGCACTTCATGAATAAGACATTTCTCAATTTCATAGACAGATACATAGATAAATACTTAGAATTGTTTAAGTTGGTCAAGGGAGGGGATTGTCCCTCTCTGCTCTGTGCTGGTGTGGCTTCACCTCGAGTACTGTGTGCGGTTTTGGGTGCCACAATGCAAGAAGGATATAAAGCTATTAGAGAGCTTCCAAAGGAGGGCCATGAGTATTGTGAAGGGCCTTGAGGGGAAGCCATGTGAGGAGTGGCTGAGGTCGCTTGGTCTCTTCAGCCTGGAGAAGAGGAGACTGAGGGGAGATCTCAGGATGGTCTACAACATCCTCACGAGGGGAAGGTGAGGGGCAGGTACAGATCTCTTCCCTTGGGTGACCAGTAACAGGACCTGAGAGACCATGGCATAAAGCTGAGTCAGGGGAGGTTTGGGTTGCATATTAGTTAAAGATTCTTCACCCAGAGGTTAGTTGGACACTGGAACAGGCTTTCCAGGAGGTGGACACAGCACCAAGCCTGACAGAGTTCAAGAAGCTTTTGGACAATGCTCCCAGGCACATGGTGTGACTCCTGGGGCTGCCCTGTGTAGGGCTGGAGTTGAATTTCGAGGATCCTGATGGGTCCCTTCCAACTCAGGCTGTTCTGTGATTCTGTGATTCTAAGTATTTTTGACACAACACAACTCTGCTCATGTAAAAATAAATATTATAGCCTTTTTCAAAGCCAGATTGAACTACTGGGAAATTAACAACACATCTGTAGAAAAAAGACGTTATGGTTGCACAGATGAAAATGAAAACCTGAGTGTCAATAAAACTCTGAAATGGAGTATGAAAATCATCAGTCATCTAAAATGTATCCAAAAGTTGTTAACTAGCCCATAATCAGAATTTTTATGATAAAAAAGAAACTTTGAATATTACAAAAGAAGGAAAGAGAATGAAAAGGTATTAAATGGAAAATAACAAAGAATCCGCTAGAGGAAGTAATTATTCACCTTTCAGTAAGATGACTTCTACAGAACTACTAGGTGTCTGGTACAAGTAAATACAGAATTGCTAAATTTTGTCTCAATGTTTATGCCCTCTGCTTTTACCTTCTACTGTTTTCAGTTATCCCATTAGCAGAGCTTATATCTTTTGAAACAACCTGTTAAATGTTGCAATAAGGACAAATGGGAATGGAAAGCAATAGCTGAAAGCCAGTGAAAGGGGAAGCTCTGTGGGAGACTGTGTTGCACTGAACATTACAATATATACTATGAAAGAATTGGACTTTTTCAGCAGCACTTGTGAAACTAAGTGCTCTTTTCAGGTGACTTATTTTATATGATAAGAAATGCTCTAATAACTTGTGCACTTATACAAGGTTGGAAGCATGACCTTCTGTGTGCATAGAGCTGTATAATATCACTGACAGAGATGGATGTGGATAAAACTCGGCCAAAAGTCATCCTGAAGAAACTGGGACACATAGGAAGTTTTGTGATAAGGAGAATAATTTCAGAGACAAAGAATATATATATATATATATATATGTTATAAAGCAGATAATACATGAATTTCTATCCTTCCACAGGCTTGGGTAGGGGATAGAAATCTGTGTCCAAGCCTTTCAGTCAGTTACCGGCATTACATGGAGTAAAGTGCCAGCTGATGCTAGGGGAGGGACATTGTAACTGAAGAGCTTGAGTTTCTCAGTTGCACAGTTAAAGCCGAAAATTCAGAGACTGAGTTCAGAATTAAATCCCTGTGCTCCGTATGTATACACTATTGTAATTCCAAGTATCAGTTTATGTATTATTTCCTTAACACTTTGTTCGATAGTGTAACATTCTGTATTTACTTGCTAACATCATATGCTTTCAGAAGGCTGTGCCTGCCATTTCTTCATGCTTGCAGTAGTTTCATTGCTACTGTAATCACATCCAGGTTTTTAGTTACTATCTAAACTTTTGCTACTGTAAATTCTCCCTTCACTTAGATAAATGCTTTATCCATTTGGAGTTAGGGGCATTTGCCCTCTGTGCAAGTGCCAAAGACTGTTGGGCCAACATACAAAAATTCAAATATTAAAGAAAAAAAAAAGGAAAAGCATCAAAGAGAAGTTTTCTTAAAAGCCAGGGACAGAGCCTGAGAGAGAGAAAGGTACCACACTTCTCATTTCTCTCTGCTCCATTGCAAAGCTTTTCTCTAGAACCTAATCTACCCTAGAGCAGCTTGAGTTTGTGCCTCGATAAAGACCTGCTGTACCCATTTCAGCTGCAGGCACTGCAGCCCTCCCAACAGAGTTCCACAGCTCCTTTAGGGCAGTAACATCCTGAGTCATGGTCTTGGTCCTGGGGTACAAAGGGTTGCAAACTGGAATGAATCAAAGGAATATATTCTAAGGTATTCAGCAGTAAGCAGTGGCTTGCTATGTTAAGGTGGTGATGTAAATGGACCTTTTATTTCATTTCAGATTTTTGTGCAAGATGAACCTAAAAGTGACACAGGTTTTTAAAAATTACTATTTCTTAAGCTGTTTTGAGAGTGGCCTTAGAGGGGATTCCTCATGGTTATTTCTTCCCCTTCATCATACATGAAAAATAAAAAAACCCCAACCAAACAAAAATAAACAAAAAACCCATCAATCTTAAGAACAGTCATATTTCCAGGGAAAAAAAAAAAATCAGTGTAAGGGAACCCAGTTGTAGATATTCCTTGTTAACACCTGATGAAGTCTGCCTGCAGGCTGCAGAACACACATAAGGAAGAAGACATTCTGGAAAATTCACAGTCTACAAATATTATTCATTAGGAGATTTTTTTCCTCACTTCATATCTTTCAAAATGGTACTGGGAAGTTTGAAGGGCCTATGAGGATTCATTTTGGCTAGAGCTGGGCTGGAGTTTTCCAAAATCTAAAGATTAAATATTGAAATAACATCCCAGCTGTCTTCAATTTTACAGGTTGTTGATACAGTTAAACAGCATGACAAAATGAGAAATGAGTTCAAACAGACACAATTCCTTCCAGCAGGATTGCAAAGTCTGCTTGCTGTAGGATGCCTAAACAGAGGGAAGTTAGAAATAACATAATCAGTTGCTTATCAGACCTAGGAACCAGTGTAAGTCTGATAGGACTACTGTCAGAATTGCTATGCTTGGGGAATTTAACAACAGTTTTGTGCCTATGAATGATTACTGTAAAAATATAATTTGAACTGTGCTTCACTCTCACTTGACTTTGATGTGATAAACCACAGTCTGAATATGAACAGGGATTTGATTTCAAGTAAAACCAAAATGAAGACAAAAGACTGACACGTTGGGATGAGGCAACTTTCAGTAACCAAGACCTGGCCAAATGAGACATTCTTTGCAGCTGCAACAGTCCCTCAGCTCCCTGGAAACCTCTGACAAGAAAAAAACAGACACCTCTGGGTGGTCTTCCCAGAAAACACAATGTGGAATCAATATGACATGAGTTAGACACAACTGCTAAAATGAGCAAATTTCCCAACAAGACCCATTTCTTTTCAGCTTAGCCTGAGTCCCTGAGGTAGTTAGGAGTTTAGGGGAGCCTGTGGCACTCATGTTAAACCACATTTCTTCTCCTCTGTTATAGCCTGATTCCCTGGTTGCTAGAGCATGTCCCACTGAGGCGTAGGAGCAAGACTTGCAATTGGATTCTGTGTTGGGCAGGTTGCCAAGGCAGAGAGCAGTGAGCTACTCACAGGGAACCTTGCTTTCTGAGAGTTATTCAAACACTTGAATTTTGCTTTCTCTCTGTCCTCTTAAGGTATTTGAGAACACCAATGTGCTACAGGATTAGTACTGGTAAACTTACCTCAGTTCTTATTAGGTCTTTACATGACCTATTGGGAATTAAAAGTGTCAATTTTTGTTTCAAAGGTAGCTTAATCGTTCACATTTTTAGGTGTTAAAAATAATTAATTAATATGGATAAATTCCATTCAGTCACAAGCAGTCCTTTTTTTTTTCCTTTTATTTTCACCAGCATTTAAAGTGGCAGGTGATTAATCAGTGACCAAAGTAATATACCATGGACTCTCTGCAAATAAACAGAAATTCTTCATCTTAAGTTCTAAAAAAATCTGGGGTTTTATTTAAATCAGATTGTAAGGAAACATACAGAGTCCAGTGTGTCCTATGATATGTTAGATGTCTTAAAAACAATAGATGCTGCCTCTTACAGAAATAGTTTTTTAACACAAATAAATATGTTACCTAAAAGCTCAGAGATGAAGTTTCCTAGCAAACCTCTTCAACCTTACATCAAAGACCTACAACAATAAAACTGTTATGAACAAAAGCTAATGCCCAAGGGGTAGCCCAAGAGTTCCCATGCCCAGTTTCAATAAGATGTAAAGAAAAGGTAATCAAGGAGGACTGCACCTTTTTGAAAAGAAGGACCAGTGGCTGCTGCTCTGCCATCAGCACGATGACATGCCAGCAGACTGACATCATTTCTCACAATCACACAGCAGTCATGCCAGAAGCAAAGAGCAGAACCCAGCTTGTTTCTGCCAGCCTACCACTATGGTGGTTCACTGTAACAGCTGGAAGCCTCTGACGAGAGGTTTTTGATAACTTGTTTATAAAATGAAGAAAAAGCTCCACTGTCTTTTTTTTTTCCTCATACACCTGCCTTGTCTGCTGTTTCTGAAGCCAACACCTCAGAGCAATCTTTAAAGAACATAGAGGGAAGATGGCTTGGTCTCTTTCTTGCCCTTTCCCTTTTTCTCTGACCACTGTTACCCTTTTACATTATTTCCAGTTTCTAGGGTTTGAATTCTTCCACACTGCTCCACATCTTACCCTTCCCCAAATAAACCAGGCTATATTTCACCTTCCTGTTAAGCCATTGGATATATTTAAGGCATAGAAAATCTGAATTTTTTCAAGGTAAGAAACATTAATTCTACCCTTAAAATTTGCTTTTATAAATGTAAATTTTAGTGAAAAAACAAATTTCAATAAGGCCCGATTATTTCATTTCCATGGTTTGGAAAAATTTGCAACCTGACGAAAAGACACGGAGGCTATTTCTGTATTCCTTTTTTCCATCAACTACGGTTGTGACCTAACTCCTGGTTTTGGATTTTGGTTTGGGGATTTTTTGTTTGCTTGCTTTTTTACAGTGAATAATCATGCCTATCAATTCACCAGTCTAGTCAAGACTAAATGACACTGGAAAGAAGAATCACCGGCTTTTGTTGATAGTTTATTTGAAAAAAAGAAACCTACTGTCAGGTAAGATGGATTCACATAATTGGGAGTGCCCCAATTCTGTTGCTGCAGTGTGTTGAGTACAACTACATTAACTATCTTGTATTTCCCTCTGTTGAATTATCTACAGGAGTGTTTCCCACCTTGTTCTGGCCCAGGAAGAGCTGGAATGCTCTTCCAGTGGGCAGTGTCATACCTCTTCTTTCACTGGAGTCACATTTTAGATGGGAAATTGATGGAGCTGCAAGCCATGGGGATTGCTGTTGGGAACAATCTGACAAGCACAAAACATGAACTGAGGCTCCATAAGTGGTCATGATATGAACAAAAAAAAAGGCACATTGAAAGTCCCCATAATGTTAGAAGAGTATTGAGTTTGCAAAAACAAAAGAAGGAAGTTTTAGAAGTTAAGCTAGACTATGTAAGACACTTCATCCCTTGTGCATTTGTACTGTGATGTAGTTTTAATTAAATTACCATATTTTATTGTTTCCTGTCTCATTCAATGAACAAGGAGTAACTCAGTCTGTACATAACATTGCTATTCATGGTATAGCCTCTGGTCTTATTCTCCACACATCAGTTAAGTCTAGACTGACTAGAGAAATGATTAATTTCTGTATGGATGCCTTTTGCAGTTTAAACAGGTTGTTTAAAATGTATCACAATCATCAATAAATATTACATTTGTGAGAGAAGGCATCATATCAATTTTACAGGTAGGTAAAGGAGTCATAAGGAAATTAACACTCAGCATATTTAATATTAATCCATTCAAATCACAGTTTCAAACTATTTTCTCCACCTGCATCAGAAAGTTTAGTTCCTCATAGCTTGCAAATATTTCTTTTTGGAATATTAACATTTAATTAGCAATATATTTCTCATACACAATCTTCCAGATTGAAATGTGTGATTGAAAAACAGAACTGTTATCACATTACATCACACTGACACCTGTGTATGTCATCAGGAAGGTTGGACACATTGGCTCTCCCTCACAGACCTGTGCCTCTGGAGCCAACAGAGGATCTTACATGGACAGCAAGTTATCATCCTTCTCTGCACGGACCTACATTAGAGGAGGCTGGCAAACTTCATCATCAGGGCTTTCCACATGAGATTGTCTGAAGTGCTTTATAAATATGGATGAGTTTCTCTTGTGAAATTAGGCAGTGTGAATCACCCCATTCCATAGCCAAGTAACTAAAATGCAGAGACATGGATTTTAAACTTCCCAAATTATTGAAAGTGCCCCTTAAGCTTGCAAGGCCAGTCTTAATTTTCCAGAGCACTTAACTTTTTCTTTTTTTCCTGTTCTTTCTTGACATGAAAGTCAGTCACCCCACTGAAGTCAGTTGTGTTTGTGAGCTATCAGCACATCCACTCATTTCTGCTCTCAGAAATGTCCCTTAGAGCACTTGAAAAATTGTGGGGCACACCATCAGAAACCACTTATGCCATAGGTGTCACATACAAAACCCATGGCCAAGGACATGAAAGAGACCAGTTCTCTGGTGTGACATTTGGCAACTTTGGACATGACGCAGTATCTTATTTTCTACAAACATGTAGAAACATGTAGACATTTATTCCACTCCTACACCAGTCAGTGACTGTAGGAATCTGTCTTGGATGCTCTAAGAATAATTTGAAATTTCTGGTCTGGGAGCACGTCTGCACTTCTGAGCATTAATGTTCACTGGAAAGTAGCTGGGGGAGGGATGCACCTGTATCAGCACCCACTGTCTACAGTCTACTGTGTCTTCCCCTGAAAAAACAAAAATGTGCCACAGTATATTCCAGTCAGGTCCCCTGTCTTGACAAGAGGATCCCACCCTCTCCTTCTCAGACTAGGCAGAGACAGCATTAGCCCTTTACTTAGGAGGTTATGGAAATTGTAGAGAACTCACAGACTTCAATCACCTTGCAGAGATATTAGGGTACCTGATGTTAGGCTCTAGGAAGATGCTGCCTTTTATCCTAATGAAGCCTGAATGGGGTTGTATAGAAATGAGCAGAAGTGCCCCAATCTGAAAGTACATTAACAAAACAGGGCTGCTGGAAACAAAAGTAGGAGGAATTATGGAGGCTGTATTGGCTCATTCCCAAAGAATTTCCTCCAACAACCAGTGCAGACTGGATGAATCCCCTGAAACCTTTCAGAGAAAGAGTGTAAATGGCACATTTGCATAGTCGTACGTACAGAGACACAATTTGATTCTTCAATACACTGATAAGGGGGTTATATATCTCTGGCGCTACAGAAATTTTTAATCTGCTCATTTTAAACCTATTTCTTCCTGTTCTTTGTTCTCTGGTCTCAGACACGGATTCTCACTTGGATATTATCAAATAGTGCTAAGAGAAGCTGCCAGCCAGTGTTGTAACACTACTTGCCACAGGGATTCTCTAAAAGGGAACATTTTGTAGCTTTGAACATCCTTAAAGAGGATGGATGCTGTGAATCTCTGCTCAGCATCACTTGGTTGTGTTACAATCTTCATGGACAAGTCAGAGTCTTCTCAGGCTTGGTGAGAGCACTCTGGCTCCTGACATCTCCCAAAGGTCTCTCTGATGGCTTTTGGGTTCTGTTTTCAGATATAGTCTCCTTGCAAGCAGTAGCAAGCTGTCCGGAAGAAGGACAATTTCCTCAACTCCCCCTGCCATCATTTAGTCTAGGTGTATCTTCCCCATTTAGAAATATCTCACATTCTGGTTTTGACAAAAACTTAAGTTCATTATAGGATGAATTACCAATTTGGTGTGGATATGATCTTTTAAAACATTTCCTATGACTCTTAAGTTCTGTCATTGAAAGGATCCAAGATTGATCTTCACAATATTTTAAAAAAGAAGATTGACAAAGAAAGATTGAAAGCCCTCTTTAAGGACTAATTATATATTTTAAATAGATCGTATTAGAGATTAAAAGCTTTCTTAAAGCACACATTTGAGACAAAATTCTCACTCCTTTTAAACATTGATGGAGTCAAAGAATGTATTGGAAAAAGGGCAAAAGAAAAGAAAAAGATAGAAATTTAACATTTAAGATATTTTGAGATCTTCCAGAAAAAAAAATAATCAAGTAATATACTTTAAAAAATGTCATAGGTTGACCCTGGCT
>WBMZ01004565.1:0-95786 GCA_013400975.1 Atrichornis clamosus | reverse complement strand
ATAATAGAAATAATAATAATAATTCCCTGCTTCCCCTGGACAGGCAGGTGTTCAGCCTTCTCCAGGAGAGCAGGGTCCCATTGCAAGTAATCATCACTTCACAAGACACACTCCATCACTCCAAGCATCCCTCCCTTCCTCCTTCTTCCTCCCACCTACATTCTGAGCATGATGTCATATGGTCTTTGATAAGTTGGAGTCACGTGTCTCTGCTGTCTTCCCTCCCATCTTCCCATGCAACCAACCCCAGCCTCCTTGCCAGTATGAGAGTAGGAAAAGCAGAAAAGGCCTTGGCTCTGTGCAAGCCCTGCTCAGCAATAACAAAATCCTCTCTGTATTATCAACTCTGTGTTCAGCACAAATCCAAAACACAGCCCTTACCAGCCACTGTGAAGAGTTAACCCAGCCCCAGCCAAAGCCAGCACAGGGATGTAGTCTATTCTGGCTGGATGCACGTGTCCGTGTTGTCCAGAGCCATGCACGAGGGAGCAGGGCACCAGTACAGGTGAGTGGAGTGTTTCACAGCTTGTGCTCTCACTGAGCCTCCAGTCCTGGCATCAGAGTCACCTTCACACTCTGAAATTACGTTCATGCACTTTTAGGCATGCATATGAGTCTTTAACAAAATTCAGTCTAAGGAACAAATACACAGAATTGTGTAGGGACACAAAGACGAAAATATGTGAAATCTGGATGTAAAGTCAGAATACTCATTTTCTCCATGTATTACTGAAAACAATAGGTGCTCTTCAGAAACTGAAGAATTTGGGCAACTTCTTTGTGCCTCAGTTTACCCCTACGTACATTAATGTGCTAATGGCATTTTCAGACATGTATTTTGAGGCTGACTTAGTGTTCCTACCATTTTAAGAGAAGTTCTGCTGAATTTACATGTTCATATCATGGGACAAATACATTGTCGCTCTTACATAAAATATTTCAGTCTGAAAGAGTGATTGGACACTGCCATTATTCTGACATTGCAGAGTTGAAACTTTTTATCCCTTTGGAGAACGTTTACTTTATCTGTTTTAGTTCTGTAACACACTTTACTGCTGGCAAAAATGTATTGTGTAACACCTCATTAGATAATTACTTGATTACAATTTAATTTCTTCTGCAGAACCTTCCAGAAGTAATGCACTTATGGGGTAAAATTTATGTGGATAGTATTATTAAGTTATTGTATTTCAAACAGATTGCATGGATATGATTATTTCATTAAACTACCAATTGTTCTTTTGTGTATGTGTGCTGGCAAGGAAATAATCAGATAATGGATGCTAAGGCCACAATCTAAATTACACACTACTCCTCAGCTATCAAACCTGTAATTTTAAAGCAACATTTTCTCCTTCACTAACACACACTGCAGTTAAATTGAAATTATAGCTAAATTGTGCAAAAGTCAGAAAATTCTAAAATGAAGCATTAGGTAAAACTGACAATTTTTCCATGTGTATAATTAAGATAAGCTTTTACTATTGGAGGAGTGCTCCAAAGAAGAGGGAAGAGGCGAGAAAGAGTGCGCTGAGCTCTTGATTTTTCTTGTGTATCATCAACAAGAAGATTTATTAATTTCTTTGTAGTGACACCTGTGTGGTGTCCCCATTGGCTGTTCAGGTGCTACAAATGTTGAAAAGTCGTAATTCTGAAGACCCAGAGTTACACAGGTGGGAATGGTGGACTCAGTCTCTGGAGCCTTTATTTTCAGAAGAAACTCCCTGGGTGAATCCTTGGTCCTTTTGTAGGGGTTTGTGGTTGCTTTCAATCCACTATTTAGGGCAGACTGAGTGCTGATGTATGAAGAGGAATGCAGTGTTTTCATGCACACGGATCTTCAAAGTGTAAAATACAACACCAGAATGGTTTTCCTTTGTTCTCTTCACAGTTTTAAAATGTCTTTAAGCTAACTAAGAAAAGACTGTGTAGAAGTAGGACATTGAGAATGCATTATAAATAAGGCACAGGGCAAACTCTGACAACAACTAAGGCTGGCTTCATCTAGGAAGTCACATGAAAAGGGAAAAGAAGGGGAATAAATAAGATGCACTTATGTAGCGAGAATAGAACTGTCAACTGAAAACAAAATAAATAAATTTTCCTGCTCTCTTGCTCGTCTAAGAAACATATTTGTTTATCAGCAGGGACAACTGAACTCAGTATCAGATTTTTTGTTAATAGTTAAGTGTTTTTATTAAGCAAATTATTTTGGCTCAAGGAAGCCAAGATTTTAACAGAGGTAGACACTGAGCAGCACTTTCACCATCCAGATGACAGTCGAACCAAATTAGTGAGGTGGAAGGAGGATGTTGAACCAGGATTGCTACCTCTGTTCTCTCTTTTGTCTTTCTTTTATACCTGTTCCTCTGTCTGGAGGCTCTACATAAATTAAGCATATTTTAATGCAGTCTATAATTTGACAATAGTCAAATAATATTTCTTGAAAACAGAAGCAAGAGCAGCCTATGAAAATAATTACATCTGAGTTTTCATCCAACCACTCTGACTTTTTTCCTTAAAAATTGAACTCAGTTATTGCTGGAGGCAGGGAATGAATAAAACACGATCTGGTGACAGCTGGTTACACTTTGGTTCACATAAAGTGTTCTTAATCCTTGCAACAGCAATGAGAAGTACACATTAAAGAAATGGACTGCATCATATGTAGGACTAGTAGGTAAGACTGTAGCTGAGATTTTTCGGTACTTCCTTTCATTATAATAATAGCTTTGATTTCTCAAATTGCCTATAACTTTGGTCAAATGTAATCCTGTGGATTGACACTTAACATTGTCATGTTAAGCATATACATCAGCTGGAGTTACTGAGTAGAAATTTTCAGCAACAACACTTTAGGCACTTCCAAGAAGGGGAAGAAATTTGTTCGGTGCTGTTTTAAAGTTTTATGGGAGTTCCTTTTCAAGATGAGCATATACATAGGAAGGAATCCAACTGAGGCTGCCCTCGTAACCCTTATTTTGGCTTTTTACGGCTGCTGAGCATTTGACTTTCAGCCTTGGTGTTGTTGTCTAATACTTCATGTTGGTGATACTATGTAATTTCACAGTGAGTTCCTGCAAATGCATAGATTTTATCTGAATGTACAGAATACAAATTGCAGAGAAATAAAACTGTCCAGTGCTTTTAAAGGGAACCTTGGTTTTATTTCTGCAGTTCTCCTGATTTCCTTCTAATAAACATGAATCTATCTCTTAATAAATCAATCTTTGCATTAAAATCTGTTTCTTTTTACTACAGAGTAGTATCTGTGCAACTGTTCCTGCTGTTTCTTGTCCAAGTTTTGGCTGACATCTGTATATTAGATCATTGGGGAAAGAGCAAAATAAATCGAATTCAGGTGCTTTTTAAAGTATTAAGTTAACTCTGGAAAGTGGTTTTTTCTTCACTTATCACTCATGCCTGTCTCTTCATGAGCTTGCTAATAATTTTGTTTCTTTTTAAGAATGGAGTGTTTCCTCTGTCCTCTTCCCTTGACAAAGCAAATGGTATAGAATCTAAACATGAACTTTTCTGTGTTTTGTGCCTAGAATACTGGCAAACCTTTCCAGAGCAATCTCCTGGAAATCAGACAAAATATCAGATTAAACTACCAAACCTTCACTGGCCATGGAAGTTTTGCTTGGTCCAAGAGTGTATCTTGGCTCTGACTTCAGACTGAAATATTTTTCTCTAACTACAGGATGGAAAGTGTGTATCTTTTAACAGGGCACATAGGTCAGTGTCTAACTGTTACATCTCTGACTACTGGTATTACAATAAATCTTTTAAAATACTATGTAGATAGTACTGATAAATTATATACATAAATATAATAATTTAATAGTCACTTTAATTAAATATGGTGAAAATTTGGCTGATCAGGCTCTTCCTAAGCTTGGTTTGAATGATTAGAAAATATTTGTTATTCCTTCTTCAGATAAAAATGAGGCAAAACTGTTGATGAACACTTAGGAGCATATGAATGCAGAATGGCAACCCCTCAGATCATCCAAGCTCTCTACCATTAACTTTGACACTCTAATCTGATGACCTTTTCCTGTTTGACACCCTGATCTGATGCACTTTTCCTGCATAAAAGTCTAAGATGTCACTTTTTGAAAGAGCCATATTTCACACACTCCATGAGAAACTTTGGCAAAAGTATTGCTTATAATCCCTTGTTCTTTTTTGCCAAGTAATACATCAAGAAACACAGAATACAGAGGAAAGCATCAGAAGGATGTTAATCCTTGAAAAGATGAAATACAAGAAAGACAGTTTCAAGCACCTATTTTAAACTCAGATCTCCAAAAGTCATGAGTGATGAGCAATGGTCTTTGAACAGAGTACATGTGCATGTTGAGAGTAGAAGAACCAATGCATTTTCTCTAATGAGTTTTTGCAAAAATTATCAAGAAGAAAGAGGTCATCAAACCTCTTCCCAGAGTTTGTATGATCAGACTGTAAAGACAACACTAGATCTGCTAGAATCAATGACAGTATTGCCCTTGGGATTTCATCATTAACATTTATTCCCCTCTTAAGATTTTGTTTTCGGGAAGGGAGCAGTAATGTATTTTATGAAAGGAATTGTGAAAACATGGAGAGTTCCAGATATGCTGTCTACACAAGCTATAGCAGTAAGGCACTAAAGTAACCACAGAAGGGAGCAAAAGTCTAGAGGCAAAATGACATAAAAGCAAGCAGAACCAAAAAAAGAGAGGTAATAAAAGAAGGGGTTGGAGTTCTGGATTTGAGCATTTCTTTGTTCAGTCCTTCTTGCTAAACACATAATTACCAAGCTTACAGACTGAACTGTGTTAATCAAAAAGAGGTGGTGGTTAGCAGAAGCTCAGCAGTTGGGTGTAAATAGAGTTTTAGATATTAAATGACAATTAAAGGCTGTTAAAAAGTAAATTACCAAGTGATGAACTCAGCCTCATGAGGGCTGGAAGGAAAGTAGTAAAGCTGAAAAGGGCCACAAACCACTAACTACAAACTACTGGCAGCATGTCTGCTTTCTAAAATACCTTATTAACACCCTGTGTTTAACTCTTTTAACAGTCATGGAAGAAACTCACAAAGAGCTATCACAAAATACTGAAACCTCTCTCTCAGATTCTGAACCCAGGAAATCTGGAAAATATGTTACTGTAAAGAGAAATTAGCAATCTAAAAACTGCATTATTCATTTAAATTTCATCACTACCTTATATGCTTAATCTTAAACCTCATCTGAGCAACCTTGACAGTTTTTGAGTCATGTTCTGGTAAAAATCCAGCCTAATGTGTAGTTTATGACAGTGAGTGACAACCAAGAAGAGGGGGAAGTAACCCTGCTAGAACAGCTAAGCCCAAAGGAGGGTCCTGGTTGTCCCGGAGTGACTATGGACTTTGCTTTGAGGGTGTGAAGCTTGTGGCTTTTTATCACTCATCTTGCTCATTTTTTCAGGCTGATAGAATGGCCACAGCTGGTTCCTAGTGGGGACACCCCTCAATCAGGGGAGCCCACGTGAGCTCCGGTGGCTGTGGGAACGTCCCACGCCAATGCAGTTGAGTTTATTCCTCTCAGAGAGACGGGGGAGAGGTGAAGCCATGGTTCTCTGATGAGGCAGTGATGTTCCATGCTTGTCTCAGGTCCTGGAGTCATCCAACCTTCCCTCCATTTCATAGGAGCTGAAGTTCCTATATTGAAAACTTTATAGCCAGGAGAGATTTTGATGGAAAGCAGGGTCATCCTTAGGAATTACACCCCCCTGTCCATTGATGGGAGGAAGTCTAGGGTGTGTGGGGCCAAGACTGATATCCTTCTGGTAAGTGTCCAGGTGAAACAAACCCAGACCTGCAAGCTGAGAGCACTCTGACCAGGAACCAGGCTCTGCATGCATTTCTATTTGCCTGCATGAAGGGGCAGAATTAAGTATTTAAGGTGTAGTATCATGTCTTAAACCATTTTGATAAATATTCCACATTGACTTTTTTTCTAAGGCCTTAATTGCAGTCAAGAGTGGCTCTACTACCCACTGCATATTCCTTTAGCCACAAAAGCACAGAGCATTATATTAAAAAATAAAAAAGAAGAAAGCTATGCATTAGTGCTTAAAATTGAAAGCCATTTTTACTTACAAACACTAGCAGGTGCTGAGGAGGAAAAAAAAAAATCATGTACCAGGATAGTAAATGTGGTAGGGATAGAAAATGAATGTGAACAATGCTCACACTTGCTCAACCTATTTGTGTCAAAGCCCAATCCCCACAGAAGCTCTCTCATTCACTCACATTTGATTCCCTATTTCTGTTTCTGTTCAACTTCCAACCTCGCCCCCTTTCTGGTAAGGCCCTGCTTTCTTCCTGCCCATTTGTTTTAGTACTTTGTGATTCTGATCTTATCAGGAACTGTGCTCAATATAACATAAGCTATTGTAGCTGTTTTAAAAGATTTATTGAACAGAGGTTGATAAGGACAACAATAGAAGATGCACAAACTACAGAGGACACAATAATTCTGCCTCTTTTCTGCTTTTATTATGGCCTCACTATTTTTTCTGTCACTATAGAGTACCCCCGAGTCTCATAATGTTCATCCTTTATAGAATTTAAGAAACCTATTCACTTCCTCTTTGGAAAGGGAGAAAAATAAACTTTTTTTTTTTAATTTCCATTGGTGTTATAAAGAACTAATCACATAGCCCTGGAAATAGAAAACCTCTACTGCAGCATTCAATCAGGAAAGGGAAGAAAGTATTTCAGTGTACTGTCCCCTGCACACTTTGCAGAAGTGCTTTCTTCTCAATTGTAGAGAAAGTCTATTAAAAGATGATGACTCGATATGAAGGAGAGCCTTGTCCTTTAGGATATGGATTAAGATCACCAATTTATTTCTATGCTGGGCATTCAACAAATCTCAGAATCACAGTGTAGTGATTTAGTCCTATCTGAGCTTCCCTTTGCCACCTGGTCACCTTCCCCGTCCCTGCAGAATACACCTCATTTAAATTTTGTCTATTTCCTTCTGACTGCAGACTTTCATTAGTTTATTCTTTATCTGCCCTGAAGTGTGTAATGATAATAGTGTTGCTTATATAGCTCCTTTCATTTTCAAATCATTTTACAAACATTAACTAATTAATGGAGAAGGCAGAGCATCAAATAATGAATTTTTCAATCTATTGGTGAACTGATATAGACGGATAATATGATTTGTTCACTACCTGAATAGTTCAGAGGTGGATTTTAATTTAAAGTGCTGGTCAATTTGACTGTCTCTGATGATGACAGAGAGAAAAAAAATCAGGTTATGTTTCTCCTACATGAGACACCTTCTTTTCAATTGAATTCGTGCTTCAATCCTTCATTTAAAATTAGTTCCGTTGAATGGGATGCCAGAAGCACAATATACTGATTTTCACAGAAATGGAAAAATTAAGATCCACACAATTATTTCCAAATCATCAAAATCTATGGATTTTACATTTCAACTGA
The DNA here is from genome assembly GCA_013400975.1 of Atrichornis clamosus. Lineage (NCBI taxonomy): Eukaryota > Metazoa > Chordata > Aves > Passeriformes > Menuridae > Atrichornis > Atrichornis clamosus. Next base: position 88,301 of record WBMZ01004565.1, on the reverse strand, counting down.
AGAAATAATTTCATACAATTTTGAAAGCTACTTTTATGCAATTTCATGCTCTACAAAAATCCATTTGGATACAGAACTGTGGTGCTTTATGCAAACATCTCACTTATTGGTTAATAATAATGGTTTGGCTTGAGCTTTTTCATCTTCACTTTCATTGACCACCTACCATCATTTTCTGCTGAGGAGCAATAGAAACTGCCACTTTATAACAAAAGTTTGAGACATATGATCAAAGTAAACTAAGCTGGGGAGAAAAACCTATTGGTGCTGTGATATGGCAGAAAAAGAGTGATCTCTAAGCTGCCCTTTATTTTCTAATTCATGATGTAGGAGAAAAAATGAAAGATTAGCAACTGTGTTTCTTGTGATGGACATATTTATACATATTCAGGAAAAACTGAAGGACTTGGGTGACCAGCACAGGAATATGCAACTTTTTGTCTCCCAGAGTTAGAGCATGTTTGTGCTGGTTATCCAAGCTGAAACCATGCAAGGGCTGCTTTGTGGTGAAGTCTTGTTCTCAGCCCAGAGATAATTCTATTTGGAATAGCTTTTCACCCTTTTCAAATGTATGTCCAAAACAGCCAGACTCTTAAAAGATCATGGAAAACAGATGAACCATTCTGATAGTATAAAAATAGTGGGAAGGAACCACTTAAAAGTCTTTTAAAAAAAACCAACAAACCCACAAACCCATTTGGTATGAATTAATATGTGGGTTCCCATTACTCATAACTGATGGCAACTGCTAGCAGTGTCTGAATTGTAAAGAAGGTAGCACAAATTATTTATTTAAATACTATTACTGGAAGAACAGTTTCAGCAAGTGGCACTAGGTATGGGTAAGTCAAGCTTCTGCTTGGGGCAGAATATGGGTTAGACCAACACCACCTGCTGTACCCAACACAGCACTGGAATGCCAAGGTCAGGGTTTGTCAGGTGGCAACTACTCCTAAGGAAGGGTCTTCTTGTAGCAGTAGTAGTTGCTTATCCTATTCCACCCACCTCCTTCCTTAGCTATCCCAGCAAGAATGTCTTTACAGTGTCTTTCCTTCCCTCCTTCTTTCCCAGCTCTACCCCTTCTCCCTTTTGTGCCCTTTCTGTGAACAGAGCAGCATAGTACTTGCCCCATTTTGCCAACAGGATCTTAAATGTTTGAGCCAGTTCTGGTTATTCATTAGTTGCTCTCTGTCACTCTGCTTTTAAAGGGATTCAGCCCTCCAGCCAAGGACCAGGAGCTGTATCATGTGGTTTGGATGACTCAACACACAACAGTGAACAAATGCACACTTACTGATCAGAATAAATTAGCAAATACTTGTGAATAAAGAATACCTTTCAAAGGCAGGTTCTCATTAGCCTGAGAGAGTTCAAGAAGCATATGGACAATGCTCTCAGGCACAGGGTGTGACTCTTGGGGATGGTGCTGTGCATGGCCAGGAGTTGGACTCAATGATCCTGAGGGTCCCTTCCAACACAGCATATTCTGTGATTCTGTGATTCTGTGATTCGGTGAAACTGATTTATAATGACTCTTCTCCACAGCAAGTATTTGAGTCACTTTGAGATTTCTCCATAGGGATAGTCTCTTTGGAATGGTAGGGAGCTCTGTGGAGAGCAGTCCTTGTTTAGTCTCTATTTCATGTCTGACATATTTCATACTTCATGGCAGTATATCCACCATATTATCAGGAGACTCTAACTGCAGGTGAAAATCAGTTTTAGAAATAAATCCTTCTGCTATCTAATCTTCGTTATCTAATAATGAAGAAATGTTTGAAACAATGACAAGCTTAAGTCAAAGAGACTATTCCAAAAATTTGCCCAGAAAACATCTCTAAATTCTATTTACACAAACAGGGAGAGAGGTAAGGGGAAGGGAAGAGGTGTCTGTATTTAATTTAATTTTTGATTCATTTGCAAATTGCTTGGCAAACAAGTTTATGCATATTAATTACATTTCTAATGAAAAATATTTGCAGTTGCACCTGTTTTCATGGTAAGGTATAAATTGGGCTTGCAAAGCTAATATATATATAATTTGGTAACTGTTGACACAACCATTTTGATGGAATATATATGGCTGGAGGAACAAATTCTGTCACATGGGGATTTTTCTATCAGGCTGTGCAAGACACAGAGTGACTGGGGCTGGTTGCTCTTGGGGAACCCAAGGTTTAAGGGGCTGTGCGAGTGCAGGTGACAGCGGAAACTTTCCCTAATAACAAAACAGAGTAATTTTCTCTCAGACAGAGGGAGTTAGTGAAATAAAAACGCTGATGAAAGTCCCCTCATTTATGTATACAAAGACTTGCCAGGTGTGTTTGCTTGCTGTTTCACAGGCTTTTACTATGAGAACATGGTTTTTTGAAATGTGTCATCAGTGTTAATCTAGCACCTGACTTGTTTTTTATTGGCAAAACAGCCCACATGATGCCACAGATGGGAATTGACACTTTGAGCCACATTGGTCAAAACGTAAGCCTAGCAAAATTTAGATGATGGGAAATTGTGCAGCTAGAATTTGTTCCTACCAGTATCTCTGAGCAACACATTTGATTTTCACTGGTATGGTATGAGTTTTGTAAATCTTGTTTTGTTTTCTTATCTATAAGAAAATTTGACGTAAAATGCTTAAATTGACGTTCAGTGTTTATTTCTGCTTCACTCTTTAAAGTGTTTATTCGGTGCCACAATTTAGTCTTCACTGAGCTTGTAATGCATCTTGTATAGGATTGCCAGAACCATAGTATAACATTAGGAAATCTAATGCTAAATGGTGCTTGTTAATGGTTGAAATTATAGTTTAGATCCTGAGAGTATAAAAGCATCATGAGATCCTTTGCACTTGGATATGGGGTTTGGAATTCGTATTAATGTTGATGAAATTTATGCTTGGGGATCTGGGAGAAAATATGCATTGTGAAAAATGAATGTCTCATAGCTGAGCTTTCCCACAATGCAAAAAGCTGGAATGCTCCCCACCCATTGCAAGCTTCACTCAAGGCACTGTAATTACAGTAATTAATGGTTTTGTAAAGCACTACTTATTTTTAGTAGGTGTAGTTGCCAAGGATGCTTCTTTTTAAAATTCTTTGAACTGCTTTCTCTGTCAGTAAGCACAGAAGCTGACAGATATTTTTTTCTAATTGAGAAAAATAAATCAGTCATCAAAGTCAAAATTCTTCAGAATAGTGGAGCCACAGTTCATGCTGAGAAGGGACTTGCTCCCTCAGGAGAGACATTGATTGATTTTAATGTGCCTGCTCACAAAGAGAGATACTGTTTTAACACCTGAGCAAGGCTGTGACAAGCGCTTGTGACAAGCAATGTTCCAAGCTACCCTGTCACCTGGGTTCAGCTCAGATCGTGCTCACAGGCGTAGCCAGGGCTTTCTAAAGATCAGCCCCAGAAAGGGAAGCATTCTGTTTTCTTTGCAGTCTTGTTTGTTTTCTTCACTGCAAGAAACTCTTACCATTTTTCTACAGCTTAATGGGTAAAGTTGAATAAATACAAGATGAACAAAGGAAATTTCTAGGCATGAGGATAACTTTTGGTTGAACAAATGGATTTTCGCCTCTGCAAAACCTAACAGAAACATCATGATTTTCTGTAACATTTAAATGACTAGCACACAGAGAAACAAGAAAAACCAGCTAAGTGAAGAATATATGAAATGATTCGCAGCAGATAGCCCAAAACCCAGGGGGCCTGTGAAGAGAGAAACAGTAAACAAACCTGAAAAGCACAAAAAACTCATTCTTATAGAGTTACAAACCAGCCTATTTTGAAAAACAGAACATAAGATCAAAATGTAACAAGCTACAACTTAGTAAAATAATGTATATTTTAGCTAAAGGAAGTAGCTATTAAAAAGAAATTTAAAAATGGAAACAGTGGAATCCTAATTATTCCTACTTCTGGTGTCTGGATCCATCACGGTGTTATCTCCTTCGGTAGACATGGGGGGGCTAGTGGGTGACAAGGTCAACAGCGTTTCATTGCATCCAAGTCCAGGGTCCAAAACACCCAAATGCAGCCTACCCTGTCCTCACACTTAAAGTCTTCCACCTATGGCAGGGTACCTATAGCATCATTGCACATTCTTCCAAAGTACTCAGCATGGAGTCAAAGCAGCAGAACCTTACTGACTCACAAGAAGATAGCCCTGTCCCAACTAGCAGAAGACTCAACTTTAAATAGAGAGGTTTATTTAAGAACTGATAGATTAAATTGCCATATATGTCATCAGGAGATTAGCACTACACTGATTTTATACCACAGTACTACATCTGACTTCAAACACCTCCTAGCTTTTCTTGTGAATATATCTATTCAAAAGTGGAACTGTTGTTTGGTGGGGAGGAGACCAGGTTGCAGAGCACAGACAGTGATACAGACTGTTTTGACCTGGGAAAGTTCTGACTCTGACTACCTCTCCTTTTTAAAAGGTTAAGCACGAAGAATGGCCAAGGCCGTCTAGAGAGGGTGAGTTGGGCTCTAACATGGAGCAGGTGAGAAATTTAGCTTCTTGTGGTGTTAGAAAAGCCAGTCTTCAAAGCCGCCGATCTGTGTGGAAGCAGTGATTTGGTACATGATGCTCTGCAGCTGTCAGATGAGAAGGACTGACTCCTGCAAAAGAAGTTGTTAGATTAGTTCAATCCAGTCACCTCAGGCACTGTTCTCTGCAAGTTCTACCAAGCATTCATTGACACAGTGGAACAAATTTTCCGCTATGCTGGTGAGAACCAGCATTGAATGGAGAATTTAGAGCATTTAGGTTCAGGAACTGAGTCTGAAGATACTTTTTTTCATAGCTTGTTCCTTGGTTTGGGGTTTGGTTTTGGGGATTTTTTTTTGATAGTTTTTGTTGTCCTCAGTGGAAAAAAAAGTCTGTCTCAGCTACTGTGGGTGCTAATATGTGAAAAGAGTTAGTCTTGAAGCAGCCATGTAGTCTGACAGACTAGGATGCCCTTTGTTGTTGTGCTCTACGTCTGATTTAATAGTCACATCTCACTGGAAACTCAAACACAAATAATGAGGTGACAAATGGCAAACTCACTTGTGTTGGTATTTCTGCTTTCTGATGATTTCTCATGCAGGATTTCCATGACTGTGTTTGCAGTTCAAATAAAATTGTAGGAAATAACACAAGTATACTAAGGCACTGAAAGCGATAGTCAACAACTAATGACTCAGCATGTGTGCATTTTAATTAGGTGTTAATTGAGAGTAGAGTGAAGGTAAGGCCAGAGCTCAGAGAGGAGGATTGTTGCATGTGTTGGAAACCAGAACCATCTAAATGCTGCTCTCTCTAATACAGAATAAGGACAAGTTCAATTCTAGTTTTTCCTACCTCAGGCTGTTTTATAGTTTTTTTGGTTGGAACATTTGTAATATATTTACAAAGAGCTATCACTCCAAGTTCAAAAAACCAGATGCGTAGTACTTAATTGCTGAAGCAGGAATGTTCACATATTTACATATAGACAATGAAGGAAGCAAAATACTCATTCTGACCATGTCCTATTCTTTAATCCTCCAGTTAAACTTGTCTGGTGCTCTGTTCCCAAATCACATCACAAAACACTAAAGTAATTTTATATCCTTTCCTTTTCCTCCTGAAGGGCTGTGGCAACACTATACTTCCATATTTCAAGTGTTTCAACCAAGGAGAAAGTCATATGAAAGGCTCTCAAAAGTGTTAACTTTATCTCTATATTCACTATTTGGGCTTGAAAGCAAACCCTTTTTTGGCTGCCTCACAGAATAAAGTACTAAAGACATGCCTTTGATTTTCTACTTTAAATAGAAAACAAAAGGACTGTTTTTAGGAAGCTAAATCATTTTTTACTCTGATACTTCATTAAGCTCACTAGAGGCTTGTGTCTGTCTCAATTTTCAAAGTACTGCAAGAGATTTTAGTTTTGTAATTCCTCTTTGACTGAATCCATTATTCCCTGCTTGGAAATGTAGTAAAGCTGAAATGTCAGTCCTATGATAACTGGGAATATTCTTGTGGGTTTTTTTCCTCCAAAACTAGTATGCATATAGCTAATGGCATATTTTTGAGGTGCTGTTAATCTACATTTGTAACACAAAGTAAAGCACTGAAATTTTTTTGCAGGGGGTAGTTATTTTTAACTAAAGTGGCACTCTCTTCCTCCCTTCTGCTCTTTTAGTGATAAAACTGACCCACAGACTGTGTAGCTGTCAAAGGCTTGCAGAATGGGCACTAGCCTTATGATGAGGTGAAGGGGAATCCCTGAGTGGCAGAAAGCCAGCATCAGTGTATTACACCTATATGGTCTCCTTGGGAATAACACCTTGAAGAAAAAATTGTGGCCAAAATAAGCACAGCAACCCGTTCAGAGTTATTGTCACCCCTGCTAACTGAATAGAGCAACTCAAAACTCTTCTGTTCACAGCAGAGCTAAGAGGACCTCCTGCTTGGCCATTAACTAGGGAGACTGCAAGATGCTATGTGATCTTAAGATCAACTCTGTCCCTCTATTTTGTCCCAAGCACAAGCAGGTCAAAAAACTACTTTCAGCCTGAACAGAAGTGCCACAATGCCACTAGGTAGGCTGTGCTTCCTGCAAGCCCACCCCAGCTGGAAGAGCCACAGCATTTAGAGCCCAGGTGGCTACTCAGGATGGCCTGGCCCCTCTGACACCTCACCTCTCAAATGGGGCACCTGAATTTCCCTCAGGCCTGCTCAGAATTGCTCAGCTCCCACATAGCACCACATAGGCTGGTGATCTACCATCTTAATAACACTAAGTCTGGGATTCTTTTCTGTTCAGTCTGGATGAAATCCAAAGAAATTACAGAGGAATGTAATATGGTTCGGTAGATATTACACCAAACCCCTGTGGCACTTAATAGAAAAAAATTCTTATTCATAATGATTATTGACCTGTCTGTAGAATTCTCTTGCTAAAGCATTATTCCCTGTTAAATTTCATCAGATTCAGAAAGTTATTTTGAAGTTGCTATTTTCTGCAAGGACTGATAGCACTTATTAATAACCACAAAGGTAAGAATCAACAAGCAAAAGAATATGCATAGAAATACCAGCAGGAAAAGAAGCCAAGCAAAATGAAGAATGGTTCATTTGTCTTCTCTTATACATTACTCCTACAGCTAAATTATCTAGGCCTAGGCCTGTACTCTTCCTCTAGGCATAGGTGCCTCCAAAAGTACTGTTAAAGTGCTGTTAAAGAGGCAGTGTGGAAGCAAACCATTCCTTCCTCTACACGGTCAATAACTTACACTATTTAAACAACTTCCTTTTCATGTACTTTCTCTAGTCTGAAATCTCAATATTAAAAACTTGACCAACCTCAACGTTCAAAATAGCATAGGACAACTACAGTTACTTTGAACATTGGACTTCTGTCATTATACTCACCTACAACATGCAAAAAATTTGCCTTGGCAGGATTTACTTTTGGTAAGAAAGGATTGACCAACAATAGATTTGACCTTTCAAAAATGGACAAAAAATCCACAACACATGATAAAGTAATAATTACACAGAAGTGTTGTGCAAGTAATAATGTCTGATTGAATACCTCCTCTACTAGAGATTCAAATACTATGGTAACAGACAAAAAGCCTAATATATTCTGACTAATCAGGATTGATGTTAATTAAAGAAGAGTTCGAGATAATGACTTCTCATTACCATGTGATAGCTAGAAAGAGATTGTTCTACCTCTAGGTAAAATAAGCAATTAGATAACTTGTGTTTTTAGGGATGTCTTTTTTAAGAAGTTTTGCCTCATTCCCCGTTCTCTTTCTGATGTCAAAATATTAATATGTAAATGTCTGATTTTTATTGCTGCTCATCTAGATGGTAGTTTTTTAGTGGTTCTCAGTCTGCATTATTCTTTCACTTCAGTGGAATTATACTTTCCTATTGCTATAAGGAGAACACAGTTTATTGGTTAAAAAAAGTTAAAAATAGAGACACTGAGAATAAACCCTTGGGTTACCACTGGAAAATACAATGTAAAGGTAGAATTGAATCCCTCAGAGAAACGGCAGAGTTTTCTTTAGAAAAGGAAAAAAAAAAATCTGTTTTTCCTCCTAGTCATTTGACTGCTCTAATAGGAGAATATTGGAATGATAAAAACCCCATTTAAAAGGTGATTAAAAAGTGACTGGAAGCCAGGCTTACAAATATTTTGGAAAATGCAGTTTACGACTTGAACTGGCAGGATGAACTTTGAGAGAAACTGTGCTGAATTTTCAATAAACATAGAGTTTCTTGATGGGAGAATACTTGTAACAACAGAAAAAAAAGATTTCCAGCACACTAGTACTACACAGAATACAGTGCCTTTGTTTAGGACGTCCTTCAAAACCTGAGATTTATTCAAATCCAGAAAAACCAGGTGATACTGAACATGCACAGGTATTTTTGAAATAAAGCCAAAGGCTGTCTGCTGCAGTGCACAAGAAAAACGAAGACAGCATAACAAGAAGTTGGCATATGTAACTTGCAAAGGAAAATGACTAATGAGTGTAACTACTACCTGCTTGTATCCATATAAAACTGTTCCTTATGCTATGCCTTTCACTGTTTTATTTTGCTTTGCTGTAAGTTCTCCTAGAAAGCTCAAACAAGCAGGGCGTCATGAGGCCCAAGCCATCTATTACCAATGGTTGGAGAGCAATTGGTTTAGAAACAATTAATTTGTTTAAGAACTAAATGAAGTGAAGCACCAAAACACTAATGGAAGCATAGTTTGTATTAATTGTAGAATTGCAGCAGAGTGTCTTTGAATATAGAATTTAGATTAGAAATAGGTGTACTCACGGACAAAAGAGAAATATGTCTATGTTATCTGTAAGGATAGTATAAGGAAATTGCATCAAAGAAATTATGAGTTCACGTTGTATGACTGGATTCCTGGTTTTCTAAGACACGACTGTGTGCAACTGAATAGCAAATACACTGTTCCTTAAAAGTAGAATTTGTTGCCACCTGAAATAAATGGAAAATGCTCCCTAACTACAGTCAACAGAAGGCCAATGGCGCACAGCTGAGGCATTAATCACACGTGAATTCTCCAGCCAGATCTTTGTAACATTTTACAAAATTGGGCCCTGTTAGATAAGTATCAACAGCACTGTTTCAAACTAATTTCTGTGTTGCTTTGTAACAAGGACAGATGTGTAGACCATTCTAAATTGGATGATGTGATAGCTCTTTAAGTTTTGCAAATTTAACTCATTTGAAGAAAGTAGAAACTAGTGTGTAAGAGGCATTTGGTGACATATAGGGATTCCCAAAGCAGTTGAGAAACTTGAAAATAATTTCATTATCTTGTATCACACTGATTTCCCTCCTGAGCTCCTGGGAACTCTACAGTTACCATCTGTGTTCATCTTAGAATGTTTAAGGCCCCTGGCTAGGAAATCCTTGGTTTACTGTGAGATTTCTGTTTTATCACATAAATTATTGCCATAGATTGAAAACCTAATGGAAGTATTTTCAGCTTTCAACAATAATTAGTACCATGGAAAATTTATCAGCTTTGATGAGGAGGGGGCAAGTGTAAATTTTAGGTTACAGTCATTAACTGATTGAGAGAAAAAATAATTAGTGCCATAGTCTGTGCTGAAAGCTTTAGAACAAACAAAAATAGTTGGCATTAATGAAGAAGCTAAAGCAAGAGAAGGATACTTAGCAAAAAGGTGAATTAAGATGCTGTTGGAAATCTCATTAGTGAAAAACAGAATCAGAGAATTAAATGGAAATACCAGTCCACTAATAACTTGCTTAAGTTACTTAGGTGAAAGAGAAAATTATTTACACTGTATTTCTTTATGAAAGAGTAGATAAAGAAATATATTCCAATTTCAACAGTCTGTTTGGTTCAGTGTATGCTTTTCTGATTCCAGATCAGGCCTTACAGCAAAGGGCAGTAAACACCTTGATGCTTCTGTCTTGGCCACTTCTGGCAAGACTCAAGAGTGTCAGCAAGGCCCCTCTGCCTCGGGACTGCCATAGTGAGAGAGGAACTATGGTGCTTCCTGGGAAAGAAATTAGAAGTGGTTCATCACAGCAGCTGGTGGCAACTCCAGCAACACGATACTGGTAAGAAAATGGGAGTAACCTGACTGAGCTGTGTTTTCCAAGGAGTTGTCTGCAGTTTGCTGTACGGGGTTGTTCCTGGATAAATGCTCTGAGTGATGACTTCATACCCAGACATGTGATGTCATTCTGTCCAGCCATGGGGTTTAGATTATTTTACCAAAGCTTAAGATCTTAGCAATTTTTTTTTTTCTTTTGAGCACCTTTTCCTTTCTTTTTCCTGTCATTTTTGGGTACAAGAAATGATTCATCTCCCTTTGTCCTTGTGACTTTTCACCTCAGGTGAACCAAGTAGAAGTAGACTCATCATTTTTTAAATAGAAGGGTTTTGGTAGAGATTTATTTAGAAGCAAACATATTTTTTACAACATTGTCACAAACACATCTTATGATTTCCTTTTTCACATTATTGCTCCCAAGAATTTCTTGGATGCATTGTGGAGTTGTTGCAAGCACTGAAGTCAATAGCAAGTTTGGGCAGTAGAGTAGGCCACAGGTGAACACCAGTATGAAGGATTATAAGTGAACTCTGGTGCTGGTGTTACAAACCAAGAAACAGAACACAGCTATAACCCTCATATCTGTTTTATGTTTCCATGTGGCAATAAAACTTAGTAGATCTGAAAGCATTTAATGAAAGATGTATAAAACTACATCTAATGTAGCTTGTGGTCAGCCAAATATGCAGTAATATGCTTGTTAAAATCGACAGTAACTACTTGGAATTGGCCAAGAAGCACACTACACTGGAAGGATTTGGGGGTCACGTGTAGAAAAGAAAATAAACCAAAATGTCTCAGTACAGGGCAAATGTAATAGTGGAAGGAAAACTATAAGGCTTCAGCTATGACTTTTAACCTTTTTTTTTTAATGTAGCAATTAGAATGGGAGTGAGGAAACAACTCTAATCACTGACACAATCTTAGGCAAATCACTTTCTGCCTGGAGCTCTGGTGTTTCTACCTGCAAGATCTGAGAAACACCTAGAAATTTACGGGGGTAGGGTGTTCTATATCTCATCTAGATTATGGTGTTCAGAACGGCTTGATCTATGGGCAATATGTGATTCTTCACACATTGCCATAGCTCCTTTTGAGATAAAAGATTAAAACCAGCAACCCAGATTTTAGTCTCTCAAAAATTTAAGGGGCAGGAAGTTTTAAATTTGAACATGCAACTGCATTTAGAACTGGAGGGAACCTAAAAGAAAAAAATCCTTTGAATTAACAAGTAACATAGATGTCATATGGCTGTGATTTTGGCCTGCTTAAGTTATGCAGGCTGCACAGAATACTATCTGCTCTTCTAGGAATTAATTGTCAAATTACATGAAAGGTATTCTCCAATATTTGATGATGGAAAGATTTGCCAGACTTCTCTCTACTTTCACTTTTTAGTTTTGACCATCTTCAACAACTTTCAGTTTTTAGAGGAATAGGGAAGACATTTTGAAATGTTGATACTTACATTTATCTGCCAAAACCTTGCAGTGCTGGGCAGGAGTAGCATCACAGAGCTCTTTCCTTGTCCTTTCCTTTTGTACTTTCTGACTCTGAAGGGGCAGGGACTGACAAGCTGCTGCTATTAAATTTGCCCCTTTTAAGGGAGTCCACTACTATTCTTAAAATATGAGGGAAATCAAGATATGGGACCTGGCAACTCTCTGCATCAGGATCCTGCATTATCCCTCGCTTTAGTCCTATGCCAGCCATGCTGCACAGCTCATGTCTGCCTGTGTCTGCAAGATGCTGGATGTGTTTATCAGAAGCATCTGTTCCAAGTCCTTGTCACCCAGAGCTGCTGAGTAAGCCCAAAAGAAAAGAAGGTGACTCTAACTGGAGCCAACCAGAGTGCAATATGGAAAAAACTCTAAAGGGTGGTGAGAAGAAAACTTAGGATGAGTTTATGGGTTTGCTTCTGTTGCTGAAGTTATAAAAAACCCCTCAATCTTAGTCTCTGGGTGTACTTTGGGAATTCAGCAGTCCATTTATTCAGCTGAATTAAATTGTTGAAGCTCTGCTGATTTCAGAAAAATCAATGAAGATGTGAAAATTTGCCCTGGCTGAGAGATGGCCTGGGATGCCACTTGCAACGCCAAGTGGGAACTTTGCTGACAAAGAGCTGTCAGCATCTCAGAGTATTGCAAGATTCATTGCACGTCACTTAAAGAGATGGTAAGGGGAAAAGGAGGCACCAAAAAGTAGTGGCTGTGGGCAGAAGGCCAGGAGCAGTCTTTTCAATGCCATATCCATTAAAATAAAAGGGAAAAAAAACATCTGTGGCAGCTAAATTGGTATAATAAAGTCAGCAGATGAAAGCAAAAAGATCAGAAGAAAAGAAACACAAAACAGAAAAATGTAACCGAAGAAGTTTAAACGTGCTTTTTATTTCCTTAAGTTTGCAATGGAATAGGAGGTAGAGGAAAACATTTTATTAAAAAAATATAAAGAACTGAGACTGTTTCCTCCTTATGCAAGGAAATTGCTCACAGAAGGAAGCCAGGGTTGTAGCACAGGGTTTTTCTCTGCACTCCCAGCGGTGAGGGAGAGATCCCATCACAAGTGAGACCAGGGCATGGTTGATGCTGGAAAATCCCCCAGGAGGATCCATGATTTCCAGTAGTTCTGGGGTTTTTTGCATTTAAGGTGATATTTTTTTAAAATGAACTTGCAACTACTTCTTGGGAACAACTTCATGGCACATTTTGTAAACATGTTAATACCTGTGTCCTGGCAAAATTCCAGTTTGGGTAATTGCATCTGCATTGGGCAATTACATCTGCACAGCTCAGCTAGAGATATCACCCAGAGCACAGCAAGAATCCTGCACACGAGCTGCTGACCTCAGCTAAAAATAAGACCCTCAACCTTGTGTACTGATAAATGGCACTGTAATTTTTACCCCAACGGTGGTAGAATCAGATTGTGTTGTGGTGGGCTAATCACTAAAATTTGTAGAGGACTTTTACATTCTTCAGGATAACAGAGTTGCAGAAATGTGTGCTGCTTCACAATGAAAAGAATAGGGGGCATGTGGTGGGGAAGGCAAAGAAAAGAGAAGAAGGGAAGGTTAAAGCTATAGAAGAGACTGAAAGAAAAATGACAAGGAAGAAAAATCCATTGCACACAGTCAATGTCACATTCAAGCTACTACAAATAGTCTGTGATATTGTTATTACAAAAAAAAGATATAAAAAATTGACTGAAGGCTCACATAAAATTTAGATTTCCTATTTTACTTTAAGGCTTTTTACATACTACTATGCATCACACTTAAAATACAGAAGCAGAACTTTGCTTGCTATTACTCAAATACAAGTAATGCTTGATGGCTGTCATGAAGTTCCAGTATGTATCCTCAGAAAAGGTGACATTTGAATGCACAATACCTCACTGAAGTTCAGTTCAGCTAGCACTGTGATTTTTTCAAAGCATTTGTAAACATACCAGGCTTGTGAACATGTTTATTCATATTATTGTGGAGGAAATGACACTATATATATTATGGAACATTGGGAGTTTGCTTATAAATAGCTAACTGTATTTTCACAACTAACATCATCTATAGAAAAGATACCTCATGGCCAGTCGAACTGGTGCTGCTCCAATCACCGTCAGTTTAATTCCTGGATCACTTATATGCTGATGTATAATTGTGTTAGCAAAAGAAGATTAAGGAACACAGAAATTCTGAACAAAAGTTGTTTAAAATACAGTGTGTATTGCACGGACACTTTTTTTGGGAAGACTGCAGAAGAACAGCACTGTAAAGAAAGATAACTTGGTAAAAACAGTTTCAATGCATGATTATTTGCAGATATTGCAATGCCAGAACCAGGCATCTCCTCTTGTAATGGAAACAAATCCACATTTTTTAAAGCCTCTGAATATTAATAGACTATTTGCACTTAATTCATTTAAACCTAGCCTACCTGGTGGCATTTGGTTCCAGAAAATGGAATCAGACACTCAGAGCAGTCACATGCTTTCTCTATGGTGACTTTAGCCATTAATCTATTGTTTAAAAGAAAGAAGGAACAGATGAACTCATACTGTGTCCCTTTTATCACTGTGCTATAGAATGTAAGTGATGCATGTGTTTTTGTTTTTCATGACTACATATCAGAGCACCCCTAACCTCTTCAGGTGCATAAAAATCTTTTGGGCAGATCTTGTTGTGCTGCACAGGCCAGAAGCCCGTGGGTGAGTTAGCTCTGCCAAGACTACCTCAGTCTTGGATGTGTGGAAGACCTTTAAAAAGCCTGAATTCCTGTCAGACAGGATTATATGTACCTGAGAACATCAGGTATCTACATACTTTGAAAGTTTAGCATCCCTAATTTTTTTGATCTGGACCTAATTAGCCAAATTATAAATAGCAGATACAGAAAGGATCCTAATTCAATAGGCTGAGCAATGTTTAATTAAAATCAAGCCTTTGATACAGTGTGCATAGTCATAGACCCAAATGCATTCTGCTTAATTGTAAATAATGTAGGAGTGCAGTCTCTCTGTTCAATAAAAAATGGTAAATAGGCACTCTCAAAGATAATTCATGTCTTAATGGGGCTCAATTATGCTCTGAAGGTGCCCATGGCCTTGGACAATAGGGGGTTCCTCTATATTTATATACTTAAAGTACTTAACTTAGGTGAGGCTCTTAAACCACAATTTAAAGGCCAGGAGGAAGAATTATATTCAGCCAGTGGACCTCCAACGCAACCTCAGCCACAGAATTTCACCAAGCATCATTACTTGTGTGCCAAGTTTTCTGCTTGAATTGGAGCATATCTCATAAAAAAACCAGCTGGAGAAGTTGCCTACTTAGAACCCGGATATTCAGTTTTATTATTACAGCTTCAGTGTATTTCCTAAAATTGCTGGAATGCCAGATGCCACTTCGGTGAACTCCAGATGGCAAAACTTTAATCAGTAGTGAGATGTGATTTACTAGAAATGCTCCTCTACAGCAAAAGTAGACCTTGGGCTTCTTCTTTTTTTGAAGTATTTTGCGTTGCTCCTCAGACCATATATTTATAGCTTATTCACTGCACAGATTTATTATCATTCTTGTAAAAAAGTACCACAGAACTAAATACTACTTGCAGTGTAGTATAGTGTGAAGAACAAATATTTACCATAGTGGTTACCCAAGAATCTAGAACATCAGACTTATTTTTTAAGGCTGAAAGCCTACTTTTGATTAGTGTTCACAGCATGCCTTAAAATACTTTCCTACACTTCTCAATGTCTGGGTATTGTTTCATATGGTAACAGCATGCATAGTTTTAAATATTTGCATAACGACCAGGTTCTGTGGTTTGCTTGGTTTTGTGCTGCCTGTAGCTTCCCAGCTGGGATTCCTACATTGATGAGAGAGCACGAAATCAAAGACAACTCTCTACATATTTCCCCTTTCCAGCCCAGTCGCAGGAGCAAAGCAGCAGGCAGCAGCCAGAAAATGATACACTGCTATCCCCATCCATCCTGTATTCTCTGTGATCACATCCATCATCTTTATTCAAAGAGACTGAGCTGCTGGAAGGAACCCAAAAGATCTGACTGCATTTTTCTGCTGTGGAAACCTTTTACAGCCCTTCTTTCAGCTAGAAGTGCAACCTGATAATGATATGTCCTATTTCTTCTGTGGGCCTCAGGAATAACAGGACTTTTGTGTCATCTAGAAAGATAGAGTGGAAGGGTGCAGAGAGTTGGTGTGGTTCCCTGATTATGCCTCCATAGAGCCTACTTGTTTAATCAAAATTGCTCCCTTTTTTCATTTTTTTAAAATCTGTGTGAACATGGTTCAGAAGGCACAAGACATCAGTGGTGAGAATTTTACCTGTGAAAATAACTAGAAATAATTTGGAGCTGGAGGAGTCATTTACAGCAAAGAAATCATACTCTACAGCTCAAAAAAAAAAAAGTATAAATAAGCAAAGCCAAAGCCATCCTTAGAGCACTTGGGAGTGCCCTGGAATTATTCCCACCATATATCCCAGGGCTCATACTTTTGCTTTCCCAGGCTGTATCTGCTGTGTAGTGCTGGTTGTAATGTGACATGTTCATCTTTCAAGTCCATCAAACAGCAAACACAGAGGCTGATGTGAAGCCCAGGTGCCCAAATACCTGTCCTGTTTTTCAGATGGGTCCTGAGCTCTGTGCTCCCATAGTTGTCCAGGGTATCAGCAATCATAGCCTTAATGCAGGATCAGACAAGGCCACAGAACAACTCACTACCAGAAGCGGCTGTAGTAACAGCTGCATATGTCTGACATAGATTTTGGGAGGGACTAGGAGGCACCACATCAAGGCCTGCTGTCCTGCTAACCTTTTTTCCCCTTCAGGCACACTGAAGCTGTGTCCCCACTTGACAGCACATCTCTAAAAAACCAGCTAGGTTACAAATACAGCTGAGGTCAACTCATCATACTGATCGTTTAAAAGAAATTGATTCCCCCATTCCTCTCTCTCTTCATTTCTCTTGGATAAATAATAAGTCCTGTTACAGAGAGAAATTCAACATATTGATTTGGTCTTACCCAATTTCTGTTTACACTCCCCCTCAGTTATAGGGGTCAATGAGCAGAAAACACATTGAAAGAAGAAGCAGCAGAGCACACTACGGTCAGGTCAAATGATCACTATCTGGACTGACCTCTCTGAGTCTCTTCCTATCTACCAACAAAATCATATGGCATCTTTCATCCTCAAAGGTCTCATTCCTGAGTGCCTTGTAAAACCTGACCTGCCTCCCTAAGAATGACTTCATGCTGTGCTGAAACACTGTTCCTCTGGGACAGCAAAGTGCTGCCTGCTAAGGGACATATTGCAACATGAATAGAGCTGAAATTAATACTGGGTTGTCCAATGTGTTCCAGGAAGCACTCGGGTCAAGATTTTGGGACTTAATCCCCATTCAAGCAAAAATGTTGATGGAATAATCAAGGACAACATGAGATCAGTTTTACATCTTGTCTGAAGAGTGGCCTCAGTCCCATCCTTTTTCAGGGTATAATGAAGTTGTTAGTTCAGTATTCACTAATAATTGCTGATAGGATAATTCTGCCCAGAGCTGCAAATTTTTAAGGTTTTCTTGGAAGTTACTGATTCTAACACGAGTCCTTTTCCAGTTACTCTTTGCACGTTGATAAAATCTCACCTTTCAGTAACAAAACAGTAAGATTGCACTTTCTTTGTGCTGCGTATCTTCTACTGCTACACCAGTAACCAAGCATTTATCCCATAATCAGATCCTTGCTGAACTATATGCCATCTGTGATCAAATGAATGATGAATAAATTCAGAATGCAATTTTCGCTAGTCTATTTTTTGTTCATATTTCATTCCTAGTAGATTTGAGCCTTTTGACCTTGTGAAAAATAGCTGCATTTGAACTAAAAATGTGGGGTTCTTTCTAGATAATGGATGATGCCAACTTCTCTTTCTTTTGGAATTCAATAGAAACTGTTTGGTATATCAGGACATTTTCTACATCCTTATTTACCTTTTCTTCCTTTCAGACTACACTCTTTGATACAGCTAAACTCCAATCTTTACTCATATTTCCTGGCTCCAGCAACTCTTTTTCTGATTTCCATTGTTTTCTATGTGGAAGCAACTCTTACTTTCAAGCATTACATTTAGTTTTCCACTCATGTAGTTATGAACTAACAAATTACACCAATTTCTTGAGGCCTTCTGAGCTAAGTGAATTTGGCTCAATATTTCTCAGCTATCAGACCTTTCATAATTGTTAGGGAATGCTTCAGTGATATTTATTTGTCATTCTGGTAATGCAAGTTCTTTTGCTTTGATGCTGGGACTTTGAAACCTGAATTCCTGACAACATAGAACTTCCTTCAGAAAAAGTCTAATTAAAATGTGTTAATGCAGTGACCCTTGGTCGCTTGCAACCCCTGAAGACATCTCCAATGGATGTCTGTTTTTGCTGTATGGCAGCTTTCAGCAAAGAAAAAATGTTGGATTTACTCACATTGTTGTGCGATGAGTGGTGTGGAGTTTTACATAAGGCAACAACTATTCATTCCAAAGTTTCTTTACAGGGTGCTCTCCATGGCCCTGGGAAAGATGCAGACTGCTTCTTCCCCGTGCATGGCCGCTGAGCTTTGTGCAGCAGCTTAGAAAATGTTTTCTGCAGCTTCTTTAATGAACTGATTTGCAAGTTTACCTATATGGTGTGCACATCCATAAACACTGGTTTTGCTAAGCAGTGTTTTGTCAGAAGTGACCAGCATCAGATGGAGATTGGAAATGCTTGACAGAATTCCCCAGGGCAGAAACAGCAGATGTGGGGAGGCAGAAATTGCAGCAAGGCACAAGGGAAGACTGGGCAAGCACTTTTGGGAAGACAGAGTCAGTCTGAGCTAACCAGGGGAGCCAGAGATGGACACGCTTATTTAGCAGAGGGGAACCCTCCTGTGAGTTTCACGTACCTTGCCATTAGCTTCAATAACTCTTGGCACTTCTGTTGGGTTCTATCATCCCATTCTGTTCCCTCATTAAGTTCTCAACTGTTTCTGCTTTTCTCTAGCTCTTCTCACTTACTTCCCACCAATATTTGCATTTCTATTTTTCCTCAGCATAGGATGTCACCACACTTCCTCTACCTCTGATTTTCCCTATTGCTACCATTTCAATACTTAACTTTCTTATATGGTTCCTGTCCTTTCCTCTCAATTTCTCATTACATTTTTTGCCTTGCTAATGTGTGGCAGTGACACTGTTCATGACACTGCTGCTGTCTCAGCCCACTTAGATCTGATAGGAGTCCACAGAGCCCTTTGATGTCTGTTTTGAACTTCAGTACAAATGCATGCACTCGCTGAAAGCCCAGACAGATATAAAGTATATAGGGAGTAGTCAAGAGCTGCCAGAGGGAGAGCAGGAGTAAGGACCCTCCTGAGTGCCAAACAAGGTGCATAATGATTGCCAGGTCTTCTTTAGGCTTTGAACACAGGACGCCAGGTAGCTTTAGCTTAGGCCACACTCTCGGTGAATATTCTTCATTGGTAAGGGTGAACAGACAGCTCCACCACTGTTGGATCACACAAAAGATGTAGAGGTGACAGAACCTGTCATGGTCAAGCCATTGTTCTATGACACAAAATAGCAGAAGAGTTGCTATATCACTCCCCACTCTCTTTAGCACAGAGGAGAAGAACATATTTCTATGACTTGGGTGTCAGGACACCTGTAGGGATTTAAAGGACTGGTTAGGGCAATCCATAAACTCTTTGTACTTCATGAAGGTACTTCATGAGCCTCAGATACAGGGTGTTGCAAGCATTAAAGGTGACTCACTGAAAACTTAGGCTGCAGTACATGCTGTGCTGAGGCAGAAGAGCTGAACCCAAGCCAAAAGATAAAAGGCATACACTGTCTTATCAGCCAATGTACCATATGCTGGTGAAAATGTCTCCTGAGATGTTCCCCCACAGACTTTGCTTGAAGAGAGTGAGCTGTTTTCTGCCACTGCATGACATCTTGCACTGCATAAGTTGTGACTCCTGAAATTTTCCCTCATAATGTTTCTTATATAGTATGTGACTGCCTGTAAACTGCACCCTACAAAAGATACATTTAGTGGTGTGAGCTCTCCAGCTTCACTCAGATCTAACTACTTCACAGCAAAACATGTTCTACAGGCAAATTAGGAGAGTAACTTGGTGCAACACACATTGGCCAGCCAGATATGCTGAAAGATGGTGCCCTCTTCAACTACAGGCCAGAAATGTACTGAGTAGATCACTTGGTTATACTTCTGCACCACCCCATAAAGGAAGATGAACTGTATGTAACAAACGTAACAAATCATAAGAGTTGGGGTTTTTTCCATTTGTAGTCTGTAAGAGGTTAGAAATTATAATATTGGCTTGTTACTGTGTGTTTTAAAGGATATGTTTGATTTTTCTCCTAGAGAGTGGTTGCTAGGATGATGTATTAAATCATTTTACAAGAAACTAAGATGAATATTTTAAACAAAAGGTAAAAGTGTAAGGCAGCATCATGATATAAAAAACCTCATCTAAAACTAAGGCAACTGCTTTACAGATTACAGTTAGATTAAAGTTTGCAGCATCTTATCAAACACTATGCTGCAATCTGTGTTCAGAAAACTTTGCTCTTTTTAATGTCAAGTTTTAACAATCTGGATGTCTTCAAATGCAGCCATTGATAGACACCATTCACCCTATTAGTTGTTTTTTCAGAGGGTAAAGACTGAAAAAATAAATGCACTTTTAAGAAAAAAATTGTGTATGTTTACTATACATTAACAATAAAAGCAGTTGATAAAACTTATTTTGGCTTGGGTCTTCAAGCCAAAATAGTTATTCCTATGACCATTGGGACTGGATTGCAAGTTCAACCTTACTGATATGCTCTGATCTACCATGATATATCCAAAATTAAGAAAATAGTTTACTTTTAAGATTCTTCCTTCCAGTTTCTGAGAAATGGTGACAGGCAATCTCTGTACATTGTAGATTGCTGGATATTTGGATCCAGCAGAAGTACTCCTGGGGGTGGCAGTTTTAGTTCAGTCTTGAAAGGAATGGGAGATCTCTTTGTTTCCAGAGGAGTGGCTGCATGCAGAAAGCAGGGCTGCAGATCAAATAGATTGAACAAGAAGTGAGATGATGTATTTCAAATTGCACAGTGGTATAATAGTGGGGAGGTGCCAAGCTCCCTTTGGAAAGTGATTTCAGATGTTTCCTACCCAGAACAACAAAGATTTTGGAGACTTCATTTAAAAGCAATCACAAGGCAAAAGGTCATCCATGCAAACTGACTAATTGGTCCCTGGCCAGATGGAAACCTGTACTCAGTTCATTTCAAGGACAAGTTGCTGCTGGATAATGTATGGCAGATGGGGATCCAGGGGAGTTTATTTTCATGAGTCACGCTGATGGGAGGGCTATATAATTCTTTGTACTGGGGGTCAAGCCAGATCTTGTTTTTCTCATCTGAAGGACAGTCTGTGTGTGCCCCATGTTAAATAAGAAGGAGATGTGTACGAGTCATAAGCAGAGATCTCCCCACATATCCTATTTCCTCAGACTGAAGTATCATATGTTTGCTGTCAAAGTACTGTACAGGTCTAACCCTTTTCACTCTCCTGGAAGGCATGTGATATTCTTCATCTACCATTTTGTCACTGTCTCCATAATACAGCACAAAAATGGAAACATCTTTCCAGAGCAAATCTAGAAGATGATTTATGATTTCCCTCTCTCTGATTCTTCCCAGAGACACACTTCTACTAGCAAATTTTCAGACCTGCGTGATTGCTTAATAAGCAATAAACCCTAGAAGATTGTAATTTGTACTTGTAAGAAGGAGTAATTAGTAAAGATTGTAAATAACCTTAATACTACTAAATAAAAAAATTATTGTGTCATCTGACACTTCACTGAAGATCCACCCAATCCCATCTTGAACATGGACTCTTTTGTTGCATTTCCTTCCACACTCATTCTGGAAGGAACTCAGATTACTCTACATCTTTATTTGGTAAGATCTTTAGAGTACCTCCTGTTTTCACTTTTTTTTTGTTTTATTTTGTTATGGAAGTAGATTCTATAGCTTCAGGCAAAATGTGTGATCTCCTCCTCGGCTTTCAGAGCTTTGTAAAATTGCTTTTCAATTCTGTTGTGGTTTCCAGTATCCTAGGCACAAAGAGACATTAGTGTTTGAAACATCAAAACTTATCTGTTTGTCTTACTTAAAATGCAAAAATCTAAGATTTGCCAGGTAAAGAACATACAAGATTGCAAGTAAAGTCTTTGTAGGTTGCATGGCCTTTATTTTGTTAAAGTCCAGCTTATTAAAGTACAGGATTGTCCCACATGCCTGTGTCCAGAAAGCTCTCACATAAACTGCAATCACATTTGACAATACTTCTTCCTAATATGAATCCTTATTTTATGGAGCCTTTTAATCCCTGCCCACTTCTATACAAAAGGTTCTCTAAAATGTGAACTAGCTAAAGAGAATACACAATGCTGTGCATGCTCTGTGCAGGTGGCAGCTCTGGGCACAGCATCTGATGTATACATTGTAGAATAGGACTTGCATAAATAATTTTCTCTTATGACTCAGGTTGTTAATACGTTGATATGGAACTGGGTGCCAAGCTGGAGAGCTAACGTGTGGAGACAGCTGTCAATATGGGTTGCTATGGATATAATATTTGATCTATGCCTTCAGAATAGACCACACTTAAAAGTAGCTGAATGAGTTAACTAACTTCTGCAGTAAAAAAGTTTCATACTGTTTAAACTTAGATGCAATTATGACTAAATCAAGCATGAAGGGAAAGGAAGTAAAATTTTAAATGAGAAGAAGGAAACACTTTTTTTGCACTGAAAATTAAAATCTTAAGTTTAAAACTTGAATCCATTTGCAAAAAAAGAAAATCTAGAAAAGCCTCAGTGGTTCTGTAGACATTTTTCCAACTAAAAAATAAATATTTTCTTAATTTATATTAAGATGTAAATTTTAAAAATCTGTCATTTTAAAAGTAGATCCTAGAATATTCCTCTTCAATCATAACAATGAACTAAAATTGCAAAGAATTCTAGCAGCAATAAGGATATCTATTTACAACTATCAAGCTCTAAAGAATTTAATTACTCGAAAAAGCAGGATTTCACAGAATATGCACAAATAAAGTGTTTCATTCAGCAGCAGCAGAGTTTGTTGCTTGGGGTTTTTTACTTTATTATTTGCATACTCATAGAGGTATTGAAAAATGTCCTTTCAGGGTCAAGAATAAACAACCTACAAAGTCTTGTACCTAGATAGTCAGCCTGTAAATACTAAGCTAAGCCCAGGGGAAAAGAATTCAATGCTTAGCTAGTTAGAGGAAGAGGGGAAACAAAAATAATTAAGTCAAACCAGGAAGAGATAAAAATAGATAGGAAAGCTGAAACAGAGGAAACTATTTTCCGTCTGATCATTTAAATAATATCTTGATCCCTGTGGTTATGAGATTGCCTTAATAGTTGTGAGCCGAAGTTCTTTAAAACTGTAAAGAATTAGTCTTTTTATGTTGTTACCTTATTCCTGAACTTTCAGGAGTGATATCTTGCAGAGTTTCCCTGAAAACAGGAGGTCAGAAATTTACTTTCAGAAGCAAAAATGCATTGGAAGTCATCCTGTAATGTCATGACAAAGAGCAAACATTAATGGCGTTTCTGCCTAAAACTTTCTCCCTGCTGGCATTTATGACCCTGTGCCTTCAAGGGCAGCTGTCCCTGTGATTCTGCAGCCTGAGGTGAGGCCCAGGAGGTTGCTGGTCTGCGGAGTGGCCACCGCACACAGCCTCATTTCTTTGAAGCAGGAGATGGCAAAAGGCTTTGGAGTGAGACAGCATGTGGCTTTTCCAAATGCTCCGGGAAGTGTGGAGCAGCCCCCTCTGAAGCTGCTGGTAGCTGTGAGCGACCCTGGGTCCTCCTTTGGCTGTGTTTGTGTTGGTGCTGAGCTCTGCACATGAGAATCTGACCGTGGTTTGCAACACAGAGCAAAATGAAACACAGCTAAACCCATTATAGCCTTGTCCCACACAGCACATAAACCCCCCTGATCTGTCTCCTTTAGCAATAGCATCTGTATTGCTGGTCTCGTGGGGTGCTTTCCTTGTTGGACTCTTCAAAAGGGTCAGTGGCCTCAACTTGTCCTGTATCAGAGCAGAGCAGGAAAAGGAAATTGATGGACTGAACAGTAAAAGAGCTTTACAGTACTTTAAAAGCAGCTTTCATCATGTAAGGGGCTCCTTTGGCTCCATATTGATTTGATTGGGTTATCTTCAGGAAAGCATCTGTTTTAATTTACAGTTAATGCTCCAAAGGCTTGAATCCTGAGTCAGAAATCCTCCCCAGCCCCTCAAAATGAACAAAGGTAATATTAATCTCAAACACAGAAAGCGAATGAGTGAATGGAAAAAATACAAACATGCACAAATTCTTTGATTTAAAGATACATCATGCAAAATCCAAAAATCTTTCTTTGCTGTCACCCCTAGGTCTTTGGTGTCTCACTGTTGCTTTACCAAGAGCAAGCAATAGCTAGAGATTTTGATCAGATTTGGGAGAGAGTTAACGGGCGTGTGATCCACAATTTATAAGAAAATGCAATTTTGTAGATGCTAAAACTCCTTTGAATCTGTTAGGGTTTGCATGGAAATACAGAAGGAGAATTAAACAGTTCAAAGATTTATTTTTAAAAAAAGGGCTCTTGTTTTGTAATGGATCTATTTGTTCAAAAACAAAAACCAAGAGAAAATATCAACAGGTAAAACAGAGTACAACCTCTAAAGAAACAATATTGTAAGTTAAAAAAAAAAGTGTTTTATTCCACCCAAGAGTATATTTCCAGATTGGTGATTGTGGTTGTTGAAGAAAGTAGTCATAATTTCTGATTTAGGACAACCCAAATAAAAATTAATGAGAGATTCTTCAGGTTGGCAGCAAACCCAGCAAACCCATTATTCACATGGATATGTTTTTCTTGACTTTTATTATAGTAATATGTTTTCTCTGTACTGTATGCAGGCTGTTATTCTAATAACTGTTGTTATGCCTGAAAACATCTTGCACATCCTGATTCTGAAATTTTCCTATGCAAAGAAAATTGGTATTTTCATAGCTTAGGCTTGTTTTGTGATCTAATCTACCTTCTGCTGCTGACTGGCTTCAGATTTTCAGGGTAATTTCACTCACCACTTTGAGTGCCTTGGGCCCAGGCAGAGGAATGAAAGGCAAATGTCTGAATTTTGGAACAGAGCCTTCAGCTGTGCTTCAAACTGCAAAGCCTAAATGAACCCAAACAGTAATTTCAAAAAATAGTCTCCCAGTACTGCTATAGGTCACTGGTCCTCCAAGAGGTTGGTGGTCTTTGAAAGATGAGCACAGTGAATCTGTTAGAGGAAGATAAAGACAAAATATAAGCCATGTGTGTGACGCTGAGGCAAGGTCAACATAGAGGGGCCCTAAAAAGGGGCACTCTGAGCTAATTTACAACACGCGAGTGGGATTGAAGATTTTACTTCCTTAAAATGAAGTAAAATGTTGGTGTTACAAGACTCAGCATGAGGGAAGAGAGAGGGGGATAGAAGAGCTTGAGAAAACTTCTGCCAACTAGCTGTTGCTGGCTGGTCCTATCAAGCAGTAAAGACATCTCAGGTGCTGGCATGCTCGTCTGTCTTCCAAAATGCCAAATTTGTGAAAAAAATAAACTGCTTTTCTTTCCTGCTGCTGTTGTTTCTGTTGACATTGCAAATGCTTTCCAAAGTGCTGGTACAGAAGATTTGCATTTGGGTACAGCTGTTGACAACTGCTTTCCCAAGTAATGAAGTCTAACAAAGGCAGTGCCTGCTGCTGACCAGAGCCCCGTACCCACCTCTCAGTAGGACGACAGCTGAAATCTGTACAGCAACTCTTTTTATGACACACCAAACAAGCCAGGGCACTTTCAGCCTGGGAACAAGGGAATAAAATATTGATTTAGGTATGGCAAAACAGTAAGACAAGCCAAGCTGTATCTCCCTTCAAACTGCCAATCTGCCATCTGCTATCCTTTCATTTTCCCTTGCACCACTGATGCAAGGAGTGTCCAAACTTCAGCACATGTTTTGCAAACAGCAGTGCCCAGTGGGCTGTTGCTGTAGGTCTGCCATCAGCGTCAGGCCTGTTCCAGCCTACTTAACCATGTAATTTGGTAAATGTCAATATGGCCTCTTTGTTCTTCTTGGCACCATATGCTATCCGATTAAAAGTCAATCAGGTTTCTCTCAGCTCCTCTTTCTTTCAGGAAGATCCTTGGCAGCTGACAGTCCCCCTGGGAATCTTAGGTAAAGTAGAGCTGTGTTCTGTGGAAGTGCTGCTGTTATCATAGGCATTGCATAGGCATTGCTCCAGGAACACTGACATGATGTGGGGCATCATGGCACAACTCACACACTGGATGGAACCCATGCATGTCCTGCAAGGTGAGCAAGGGGAAGATTTCAGAGCTAAGGTAGAAGGCGCAAGGATGGGTATGAAACTGTGGAGTGTTGCTCATAAATCAGTTAATAGGAAGGGCACTAAACTTCCTCACAGAAATGCACTTAAGAGTTTTATTCATTTCCCCCAATACTTCAATCAATGAAATGACACAAAAGAAATTTTACTGAGCAAAAGTCAAAGACTGATGAAACTAGATATGAAAAGAGGGGGGGGGGAATAAAAATAGAAGGAGACACATAATAGATCCTAGCATCATGTTCTTAGAGACAATGTTCACAAATATTCAAGATAGGAATCTCTCTTTTACAAATTCTGTATTGCTTTGCTCCTCTCACTCATATGAATGCTCTGTGCACACACTTCTTGTTCTTTGAGGGCCATTAATTTATCTTCTCCTATTCATGGTCCTCTGAATCACCTGGTTTGATTTTTAAGTAGGAGCAGGAGGCAGCGCATACAAGGCAGAGGAAAAGGCAGGGTTTATTTGCAGAATGGGCAGAGGGATTTAGCTGAAAAAGCACCAGCGTCAGACAGGAGAAAGGCAGCCTTAAGCCCGTTTCTGGCACAGCCACTGACCTCCTGCATAACCTTAACCAAATCTCACCTATCTGATCAGTTGCCCTATCTCCTGTGACCCTGTCAGAATTGCCCAGGAGCCAGCTCACTCACAATTGCTCTCCCACTGAGTGTTTGTCTAATCCAGCATTCAGCCCACATGACAAAGTTCATCTTGGACTTTTCTCCCCTTCACACTGGAAGTGAAAAGCTTCTCTTTCTCCCTACAGGGTTTCTCTTTGCAGGGGAGAATGTCTGTAAAAGATTTTTTGCTGTAGATAAAAGTGATGACATGACAGAGGGCAGTCCTCCATTCAGCAAGCATGCTCTGGGGGCACTGCCAGGGAGACCATATGCCTGCTGCCTGCAAGAGATGGAGCGAGGAGCCGTGGTGGAAGCAGGGGAGAGACCTGACACAGCTCACCTGTCAGTCTGCTCCAGCCCTGCTTTAAACGTCACCCACCGCAGGACCCGGCCCAAGGTCAGGCTTACAGTCAGCGCGTGCTGTGGCTTGATCAAAGACAAAAGACCCAGGTCTGCAGTTACATTTGGAAAATGGCTTTTCATTGGTTTTGTAATATGAACAGTGGGGAACTACCTATAAAGATCTAGTTTTTCCTCTACGGCTGTATTGAATTTGCTACTAGAAAACTAGCAGTGTTTTTTTTTCTTTTTAACTTGCCAGTTTCGAAAGGCAGTTCAGCTCTGTGTCGTCACAACTGTGCTGGCAGCTTCCAGCTGAAAACAGGGGTCT
Organism: Atrichornis clamosus; assembly: GCA_013400975.1. Classification (NCBI taxonomy): domain Eukaryota; kingdom Metazoa; phylum Chordata; class Aves; order Passeriformes; family Menuridae; genus Atrichornis; species Atrichornis clamosus. The sequence continues at coordinate 60,854 of WBMZ01004565.1, read as the reverse complement.
GAGCTCCTGCTTCAAGAGCTGGGTCTTATACCCCAAGTTTGTCTCATGAAGTTCTAGACAGATTATTGAGAACATGGTGAAGGCTGCCAAGTCTGCTGGTTTTTTACTACGGGGATTAAAATAGGTGTCTCTTTATGATTCCTTATGCAGCACTGGGCAGCTTTAGTGCGTCTGTTGGAAGGAATATTGGGATTTAGCTTCTATAAAGGCAGTTTCACCTGAGAATTGTTACTTGAAGATTTTTTGTTGTTTATTCCTACTGCTGTGGAAGGATCTGAATATGTGGGTTATTATTTTTATTTGCTCTCCTATTGTTTCTATGCCCTTCTTTATACATTCCACCTTTTGGACTGCTCTTTTCAGGCAAAGACTAAGTTAATACACATATATACATTAAAATACTAAGCATTCAAGAGGACTGACCAGGTTACAGATCCCATCACAATGAACTGTTTGCTATTAATTATTAGTAAATGACAGGTTACAAAAGGTTATCCTCAAAATATAGAACAGAATTTTTACGTTATTCATTAATTGATTATTTATATTAAACATGCTCTGTAAATTTAGCAATCATTATGCAGGCCAGGATTTGGAAGTTGCTAGCTAGCCCTTGTCATGCCACTAATCTAAAAGGTATTAATAGGGTTTTTCTGCCCAGGTTTTTGACTTATATGAGTGCCTGAAAATCATTGTCTTGGTACAGTACCAGATTCTCTTGCTTGCACAAGAAAAAAGAGCTGTACACATGCCAGTCTTAAAAAGCTGAAGAAAAACCTTCTACTTTTTTTCCCAATGCAGGTGTCTTACACAGTTGGGCTGAAGTAACTATAGTCATAAAGTGGCAAAATATGAGGGTTTTGACCTTCTGAATGTTGAGCAAGCCAAAGAAGCTGTCCTTGTACTTCTGTCATGGTCACTGCAATTCAGAGCTGAGTTACATTAGTGTGCATTTGCAGAAGAATGTTGTACTCTCTTTCAGCCTTGTGCCAGGGCTGTCACTCTAACATCACTGAGTGCTGTTTCACTCGCTTCAGGGAGATGGAGTGCACTGCTTTCTGCTTCCTACAATGGCTTTATTGGCTCTGACTGCTGCACTTACTCACTTGGTAGTTGGTGTAAACCGAGGGGCTAAGGGGGGCAGAGTGACTAAACAGGTCAGGAGACAGGATTAAGTGCTCCTTCTGTGAATGGATTGAGTGGGAAATTAGTACTCCAGCTAACGTGTTGGAGCAGAACACTGAGGCAGCACACATGGAGCTGGTCTTCCCTTTCTCAAAATTAAGTGCTTGCAACTGACCAGCCACAATTAAACCCTCTGGCCTTTGATGAAGAGGGATGCTGTGGTGTGTGCTAAAAATATTCTGCCTTGGCCGAAATGCGAGGATGAGACTAGATAATCACAGAATGCAACATTAACCAGCGAGACAAAAATGGATAGTCAATTTAGTCTAAAGCTTAGTGGTTCATTATTTCATATCACCAGGCTCTTCAAAAGAAATTACAGCATTTACTCAGTGGAAACTGGAGCTTGCCTGGTTGCAACACTCCCCCAGATATTCTTCAGCTCAAGAGGTGTGTTGATTATGTGCATTTTGCTTTGACAAATGAAGCGAAATGAACGCCCTGAGGGATCAATAGATTTTGATACTTTCCACATGCTTTTAAAATACATTCTGTAGCTAACATAGAATCTGCAGACACCCCAAGATTTAGGGGCTTGACAGAGTTGAGGTTAAATTAAAGATATTTATTAAAAATATGAACCCATGTACATAACACCCAAAGGTAAGCTAAGGATGAGTGTCTAGAGCTCAGACAAAAGGATTAAGTTTTGTCCCAGTCTCTGCAGGGCAGTCTGATCTAAAGGACAATGGCGGCTACAGACATTTAAATCAGGACAGTCTGCAGCTCTGGCCACAGCCCTTGACTAAGGGACTGAATCACTACCGAGAGACACAAGCCATGAATCTGTTTTACCTCTTAATTAGGTATTTTTCAGCAGTTTGAGTAAGGCTTAATTGGTTATTTTCCCTATTGCCACAAAAATGCTCTAGCATCACTGTGAAAACTCTGGCTAAGCTTCTGCTCTTTCACTGAGATGTTTACAGCTAAACCAGAAATGGGGGAGTGGGGAGAGAAGGGAGGAAGAGGGAGGGAGTGAGGGAGGGAGGAAGGCAGGAAGGCAGGAAGGCAGGACGGAAGGAAGGAAGGAAGGAGGGCAGGCTTGCCTCTATCAGTATGGCTTACAGACAGGACCTGCTTCCCTCTTTCAGCAGCTTCAGTCTAATCCTGTGAAGGCAGCATTTATTGTCAGATGTCCAGAAACACACGAGTAGGAGGGGTACAGGTTACTCCTCCTCTCTTTGTCTCACATTTCCCAATGCCAGACAGATGGGACTATTGCTGTGACACATGGGGATTGCAATGAGCTCTGCCCAGGAGGGAAAACAAGATCTCACTTGAGTGATGAAAGACACTGCCAGGTTCAGTATTTACTCAGCTGGTGGATGTAGGTTTAAAGAGGAGGAAACCTCACCCCATCACACCACTCTCTCTTTTTGCTGTCTGAATCTGCCCTGTGGCTCAGCCTGACTCCACATAGTCCTCGAGGCAGCTGGCATAGCCCCCGACAGCAAGCTGTTGTTCTGCTGAACTTCCCTGAGTGACTGCCCGTTTCTTGGCACGACTGTCCCAGTAGCACATCCAAAGGCTTCAATTAGAGAGCCTGAGTTCAAACTGCCCATGCTTAGCCTGAGCAGCATCTGCTCTGTGCAAAGGATGCGATGCCAGTGCCTGTGCTGACTGACACGTGCCCTGATGCAAAGCAGGAGGGTGTCCTAGGAGAAAGCCTCCGCAGCAGCAGGGAGAGGAGCTGAGTGATGCCAGGAAGCACACAGCAAGGGACACTAGATGTGCCTGCCTTTGCTGGCTCTGAAATCAGTCTCTCTCAAGAGGGCCACATGCAGCAGCATTTCACCCTGGCCTTAATTTTAGGCTTTGCTTGATACTTCTGCTTACCTTCCAGTAATGTTGACATATGGCTCATGCTTGTAAATGAGCATGGCTATGCACTTTCCAGGACCTTAATAGTTCATTTTACCTTTTTCAACCTGCTGTTGACATTTTTAGACATTTTTTTTCCACTTGCTGGGCAACTTGAACAGTCACAGGTCTTCAATGAGATGGCAGTGTGTATCACAAAGGCAAGGAATTAGATGTCATTTTTGTATCTATGTCCTTCCACTGGCATTACTCCACCTTTGTTCTGTACTACTCCTGCAAATATTTCTATGCCACTGTTTGCAAGCATCAGCATCTTTTGCTGATTTTTCTGACCTGTGAATACTGCACTGTATGTGATATACTCCTCTCTCCAGATTTTTTGTGATCTTATTGGGCTACATATCTCCTTACTATGCACAGCCCCTTTATATATTTTTGGGCATATAAAAGGGCATATAAAAGGAGCATCAAACCTAGCTAAAAATAAGAAACTGTTTGGTGTAAAGGAATGGCTTGAGAGGCACCCTCAGAAATATGAAAGAGGCATATGGTATTCAGCTTATTACAACATGACTGGCTCTTGAAGCAGAGAAGTTCTCAAAGCAGAGCTGAGTATACCCCGGCTAACACCTCAGCTCAGATGGAGACTCTCATGGCATTTACTATTTTCATCCTCCCAACTCCATTACTGCATTAATGTTTTTTGGAAAGATCATACTCCTTGCTAGGAAGTAAAATGAGAGGAGATAAATAAGGAAGGGAAATATTATGGAAGGACAGTTCTCCAGGAAATGTATGTCATCTGTACAATGACTCTAATATACCATAAGAGTCTTGATTTCTCATTTCCATAAGTGTAAGACTTAAAATTTTTCTAAGGCAACATGATCCAGCTGGTGCTGCCTATGAATTAGTTTTTCCCCAGTCAATAGAAACAGAGCAGTTATAACCTTAATTAACATTTGCATAATTGTGATTAGTAACTTACAAAGAAACTGTTGTAGTAACATTATAAAAGATTATTTAGCAGTTATTGAATTATGTTTTCTTTATTTAATTTTTTTAAGTCACAGGGAGCAGCATCCAGGAGGTGTCTAGTTGATTAGTAATTAAACATTTTAAGTAGCTGTAAGCTGAAGTAATTAAGAGAAGTCTGAGCACTGTCTAGGTCATGTAAGGTCTACAAGAAGGTTGAGTGTTTCCTAAGGAGCCCAGCTAAAATATCAGTGTTGTCCAGCTTGAAACTCAGTTCTGGGTTGTTCGTCACCGTTCACTGATAGTTTCATATGCTTATTCTCAAGAAGTGTTCCTTGAGCACTAATGCCTTATTCAATTAGATGGTACAGTTCATTATTTACTGCTCAGCTTCAGTGGTGCTATGAGAATTGGGGCCTAGGATAACTCTTTTTTCAATGTCAAATTACCTCAAGTGTCAGTTGTGATGGATCCAGGACTAACTTCAGACCAAGATTAAAGCTCCATGACTTCGCCCTGTGCATGCTTTGAATTTTAATGTGGATGATCAGAAAGTAGTCAGCAAAGGGAAAGTGGGTAGTGAAGCAGAAGGGAGATAACACCTGCAGGTCCCTCCGGAAGACCAAAAAAAACTAGTTGTGATTAACAATCAGCAGCAGGTTACCTGAGACCAGAAACAAGAACAATAAGTTTCCTGATAAGGCACTGTGGGAAGTATCAGCTCTGATTTTTATTCTGAAGTTTGAAAGCACTGAGATGATGGTGTTGAAAAATGCAGAACATTTTTAAAAGAGATCTGTATTTTGGTCTTGCAGAAACCAGAATATATCATAATTTTTAAAAGATCAAAAGGAAAAAAAATACAGAAACTAAATGAAAAACAATAAGTGTCAAACACGATAAGGAAGTTCATTTCATTCTGTCGACTCTAGGGTTTGATATTAGAGAACCACTCATACACATGGAGTACTGAATTGTTTCTCCATCATTTACAGACACTGCAGAAAAGAAATATTTCAGTGCTGTAGGAGTTATTAATGGACTGATATTACTGTTAGTCCTGCTGAAGAACTTTCGGCAAATGAACCCTCACAGAAAGAAAATCAAAAGATAATGATAGGACAGTTTCCCTTAAAGCTGCCCACCTTTGGATTTATTACAGTTTATCTGTACTTACAATCTGATGCATGTTCTTCACATTCAGCCTTCGAGTCTTTATTCTACCTTTATCTTTCCTGGGCTTATTTTCCTCTTTCCTCTCAGCATCAAAATGATCTATGGGATAGTAGATTGCAAGGAAAGTCCTTGCAACTGGGTGCACCCAACTTCTCTGCCATCCCGACAACCTTTATTCTTGCTCCTCTGGCTTTGTTTGTTCTCAGACATTTTTTGGTCACATTTGGAAAAGACTGGTCTTTCCGGTCCCAGCATGCTAGATTATTCTGGTTTTTGTAAGTTGAAAGTGACCACAGGTGTATGTTTTCAATTAATTTTTAAGACTCATTCTTTCTGAGATTGCACATCTCTAAACCTGAACTTCCTCTATGCTTTGGCAATGAGCTGAAAATGAAGACAGTTTATCTGAGAAGGAATTGAATTATTAACCCTCTCAATCACTATGAGCATGGAAACTCTGTATTTTAGAGGTCTTTGAGAAGTATGGTATATAGTTTAGAGAAGCCACAAGAAAAGTGACTGAAATATGAACAAGAAACCTGGAATATTTATAAGTCATGTAACTGGCTTCTAAACTAAAAAAAAAGATTAAAAAACCCTAAATTATGTGCCTTGCAAATGAATCATGTGAGAGTATAGCAGACCACTATGTGCAATGATTGCTAAATGCTCCAATGTTAGACTAGAGGATCCAAAATATTGTTTCATTTCAGCATATAGGAGACCCACATCTCTTTTTATTGCACGCTTTGGCTGTGCTTCTCTGTGTTCCCAACTGTGAATTTTGACTGCACATTAGGTATGGAATAATCCAATTTTACACAGCAAAACTTGGCAGACTCAAACAAATTTCCCTGATTCAAACACAAGATGTTTTCGTTTTGTACAGATTTCACATCAAACTTGAAAATTCTTTTTGAGGCACAAAAGCTTCACCAAAACCAGACTGAATGTTTCTGAAGCTAGACATCTATCTATTAAAGTTGATAATCAGGAGAAAGCACAGTAAAAGCACAGGAAAAGGAGAAAAATGTACCACATCCATTGGAACAAATGAGAGAACAACGGCTTCTATTGATAGTTGCTTTATTACTGGAAAAATCCTTTTTTGGGGGCGGGGAGGGCTGGATTGCACAGAGCCATCCTGTAAAGGCAAAGTCTAACTGCTGTTAATCCCGGCCTTTGGCAGCTGAAAATCTGTGCTCCCGCTCTGTTCAGCCCACTCCTTTCCAAGAGCAGTGGCAAAAGATGATAAATTTCTACTCTGCTGCATCCCCAGCTCACAGTAAAAGTCTCCTGTAATCAGACATCCTTCCAAGATTCCTCCCTCAGCAACACCACTTCAGCATTCACTGAGCCAGAAATGCCAGTGAAACCTGGTGGAATAAGGCTTTCTGCTTTGAGCAAGTCCTGCTTCTCGACCTGGGCAAGTTGGTTCTATTCTTCTAAGAGGCAGGGGCTAAGCTGAGCACCAACACACTGCAGCCAGTGCTGGGATTTGGCAGTATCACTGACTCCAAACCCTGGTGATGTGGGAGGTGCTTCCTGTGCTGTTCAAAGATTCCCTTTGGAGTTTGCGAGTCTGGTGGGCAAGGAAAGGAGGTGGCTGGTGCAGCCCCCCCAGCTCTGCCCACCTGATCTCACAAATCCATCTCATAAATCTATCTCAGTGTAGTTCCTGGAGCTGTGAAGCCTGCTAGTGTTGGGGATTGCTCATTAGCTTATATTCATGACATTTATCCCTAAGGAAGAGGGTACTACAGTTTCTGCTTCTAGCATGCAAATTGAGCAAAGTTTGGAGCTACTGCTACACAAAATCACTGAATGCCAGGCTGTCATTACTGCAGTTGGTTTTCAGAACACAGTTTTAATTGAACTAATTATCACAGACTTCCACAGGTATTTTGAGGTTTTAATGAATACTTAAAAGAATTTTAATCATGCTCCCATTGAAGGCAATGACAAAAATGCTTCAAGGGCTTTGCATCAGGGTACACACAGTGCAGAATATTTATTTTTCCTATATAACTAAATAATGACATAGATCTGCAGCTGGTACAATGGAAAGCATTAAAGTCAGGTACTCATGACTCATTCTATTTGGAATATTTAGACAAATAGAGCCTCAAATTAAAAACAGATAAAGCAAATTAATAACTAATTTAGGATGTTACCAAGAATAACATCGTGAAGACACAGAAGATGGAAGCACCACATTTCATACTCATACCAAATGAGACAGCCTGCAAGCACCAGCCCTACTGCTGCAAAATCCTCCTGACAGAGCACCTGTGCAAAGGCAGGGAGAAACTCTGTCCTGCACTCACTAAAGTGAGTATGTCTAACTCAGTCGTGGTAATTAGGACTCCAAATGAATTAATTATAATAATCTTGATTTCAGCAGGATTACTTATCAGATCAGCAGCTAATATGTGCAAACAAAGGAACGTGCTGCCCGGTGAAGTGAGTATGAATAGCAAAAATGTTTAGATCTGGTTTCCTACCAAGTTTTATTTTGCACCTATGGAGAGAAGCATTCAGCCTGTTCCTTTTTTTGACCTGGCCAGGTGTTCGCTTTTGCCTGCTCTGCACGACAGTGCAGTGTGCTGAATCAGGGCTGTCTCACCATCCATAGAGTCAGAACATGTGTAGGACAGTAGCTGTTGCTCTGGAGGAACAGATTTTTTAACTATAACTTGCAGATACTAAAAAGCTAAGTGTGGAATTCACGTACTGAGGCATAGGGTGCCCTTGAGTGTCTCGGGCACAGGAATGACCTGTGCCCTTCTGGAGTGGCACCTGGAGGCCTGGCAGGGTGCTCTAGAAAGAGATCCTCAGCGTAAAATGGGAATAAACACCCTGGTTTAGCCACCTGAGCCTCTCCTCAAATATCTTTCTATGCTTCCCATTTTCTGGTAGCATAGAAAAAGAGGTTGGGGATGCAATCACCTCTCCCCAGCAGAAAAATGTATGAACAAAAGGTAATGGCAGGTTCCCCATATGCTACTATAGCTAGAACATCTAGAGAGGAGAAAAAGTAAGCTAACTTTGCCAAGACTTCAAGTAATGCCAGTGAGGAATAAATTGTCCAAGGGCAATAAAGACATAAAAAAGGGCAATAAATGAGGTCTAAAAGCAGTCATCTGGCCCTTCTCACAGACTCACCAGGATCAAATTTCTAACAGATGTTGGCATCACTTGTCCTTTATAAACAGCTTTTACACAGACAGTTCTCAGTTTTTCCAAGCAAGTAATTCAAGTGTGTCTCTAATGTTTACATTCTAAGGCTCTCATTTTATTTATTAAGCACCCTTGCTGTAGTATACACCCATTATATCTTAGTCCCACTGGCAGTAGCTTTTTACATTTGTGAAGACTTACTGTGACATCTTCCCTCTGTTGTAAACAATTAAATAGTGCCACTTTCTTTCATTTAATCTTCTTTTTTTCCCCTGCTAGACCATGTATTCCAGACTGCTGATAACCCTGAGTGCTTTCATCAGGCCGCTCTTCAACTGCAGAAGCCCCGACTCTTCTCAGCCTCGCCTTTTGCTCCTCAGCGAATCCTTTGCAAAGTGTATGAGGCCGGTCCTAGCCCTCAGTGCCTCCATCAATTGTGTGAGTGGCATCAGAACAGCCACATATCAGTTGTGTGGCTTATGCTAGCTGTCCCAAGGGTTTCACGTGGTAATTACCACCAAGAAAAAAGGTCAAAAAAAGATGAAGTGATGAAAGCTGAGCAGAAATTATGGAAAAATCTGGAGTAATGGACATTCTTTTTTACTCATTGTGTCTCACAGATGATATCAAAGTTCAGATTTGACTCTTGACATTGTTTGAACTTCAAAAGGTGTGAACTTTTTTCAGTAAGAAAGGAAGGTTTCCAAGGTTTCATGTAGTTCTGCTCAAAGAAATCTCTTCCTTTTTCATTCCTCTGTTCAATATTTGACTCTTTTTATTTGACCTTGTGTCTAGTTCTTAGTGAAACATTAGAGTAGTGTGGAGCTGTAAAATCGTTGCATGGTTACTTCTCTCTCTCCTGGAAATTAAACATCACTGTCAACTCAGTTCTAGTGCACTCACCTCTAGAGTGCCATCAGTTTCTGACAACATTAATTTTTCAGATTCTAAAAATTGAGCTTTTAATTGCAAAGGAAACCTCTCTGGACCAGAGCAGCACCATCTTGCTGTATCTACAACAGACATACACAGTAGCTCAGAGAAGTGTGAACTACTCTCATTTAACTCTGCCCACCACTGGCAACAAGAAGTCAAAATTCAAGGTAAGACTGTGTAAACGTACTCTGGGTAGGGGAGAGGGATGGCGTGAGGAAGGAGTATTGCAATTCCAGACAAATCTGGACTAATAGATCATTGTTATTTTGTCCATGACCTCTCACTGCAGATATCAGAGTTTGAAGCTGTCAGTCCACCATTAGCTTCCAAACTGGATGGGTAGGAAAATTCTCTGAGTGAATTACATTAGCAACTGTGCAATTTCAGGAATTTGTTTCTCTGGTACAGATAGTGATACGCATGTGATTGGTGTGTTGGAGCTGCAACAAATCATGAGAATTAAACATTTTCTTCCACATACCAACATGATTAAATAGAGAATAGATTGATATAATATATATAATAATCTACGTATACCTTGCATACCTTTAAAAATATCTCCCTAGAGAACTATCACCAAAGAAACAAAGGGTCATATTAACTTCTGGCATACCACTTGTTCAGACCAACTGGAGAGATATTTGCATCTCTTCCAGATGAGATCTTAAAGCTGAAAAATTGTGATAGCATTCTTGAAATAGCTAAATTCTGTACTAAGCACTTTAAAAGCATCCAAATGGCTTATTTTTCAGCTGTGAAATAGAAGTCTTTTCCACTGTTCTGGAAACATGGGATTCAAGGTGACTTCACGGGGCGTTAATGGACGAATGATCTGCACCCTGCTAACAATATTTCATGAGCAATGATGTAGCAAATAATATAGTCTATTACACTGTGCCACCAGATGCCATCTGAAAAACACATTGCTGACTTTAACATCCCAGACTTAATCAACTTTCCACAGAAATGATACTGATGCCTACTGTAAAAGACAGTGCGTCCTGAGCCTTAACAAGCAGCTCCTTAGATGTGGCAGTAATGATGTCCCTTTCCTAGAATCTCTCCCACCCACTGAATCTCTGATAGCTAACGAATGGTGAAGGCATCTGTCTTCCCTTCAGTACGTATTGATAGCCGTAAGAATGGGGCACTTGTTTCACTATGGGGCACCTTGAACCTCTCCAGCACTGCTTGGACTCATGCCCCTTTTGGGTTCAAAAGACAGGTAAGAGGAGGAATGAAGTTGAGGACACATAGTGCTTTCTTCAAAATACACTGCCTTCAGAATATACTTCCTTTTGCTTTTTCAGTTGCCAGACACTATCATGAGGCTTTCACTGCAAATCACTTTTCTCCTGGAGCAGCATTAGAGTGATGAATGCTTTAAATGGAGTCAACCTATTCTGAAGAAGAATAGTTGTAATGATATGCATGCTTAAGTTAGTTCCCAAGGGCTTACAAACTATTATTAAAGAGACAGACTCGCTAGGACATGAAAGGAATTTTCTCCAAATAAATTGGCAAGTGATTTGTTTGAAGTTTGAAAAATGTTTTCAAATGTCAAGGCCTTGCTGTTTATCCATTTTGATTATCAATTGTTGCTGTTGTTAACTTCCACCAAAATAAATTTGCCAGCCAGCATTAGGAAAATTATCCCCTGTAGTACCTACTCTACTGGCTAAGGGGAAAACTCTTTAGTAAGAACCCAGGCTCTCTGCTTAGACCTTGCCTAGGCTGAGTGTTACATAGAAAATAACAAACTTTAATGACATTTTAATGGAAGAAAATGAAAATTTGTCTGTGATCTTCTGCAGTTCAGCCATTGGAAACTGTTGTAATTGCATTCTTTTGAAGTTGTACTACATCAGGATGAGTAAAAAGAGATGTATGTTGCCCTGAGCTATCTGGAGGTAGGTAATGCAAATAACTGTGCCAATAGTAGTCTCTGGTGATGGGCAGAAATTAATAGAAATTCAGAAAGAAAGAGGTGAGGAGAATAGCTGAGGAAAAGATAACTATAAGCGATTTATACATTCTGGACTGCATCTTACAGAACACAGTGAATATAAGTATCTTCTGTTAAATTTATTTTAGCACCCTTTTCCTTATCTTTCTTTCTCCTGTGTATATATATAATTAAAACTATATATATTTTAAAACACATATATATATAATTAAAGCATAGATATATATGTATATGGTTTTTATTTTAAAAGAAGGTTTTGAACGGAAAGAGGAAAAAGCCATTAAAAAAATAGTAACTCCAGCTTCCTTTTTTCATAACCACTACTTCAGAATTTTTAGAAGTAAGAAACACTGGTGTGAAGATTTCCTGGAGGGTTGACAAATACAGTGGCAGGTATGCAACCCCCTCAACAAACTCTGTCACTGCTCCTGCCTTCTCTGCAACATAGATGCCACTAGGCTTTACTTCTCTAAGATAGCCAGTTGGACAGTGTCATAACCTTTCTGTCCATCTTAAAACATACATATTAGCAGCAAGAGAGATTTTATTTCAGAGGGATCTATCTCTTTGTCTCATTCCTCTTTCAACTTATAGCAGAAAGCTTGGTGACCGCTCAGTTTTTGTCTACATTTCGTTCCGGTTCCCTGCAAACTTTCACACTCATGCAGTTAACTTTTTCTCTTCAGCAATAAAACAGAGCAGGAAGACTTTTAGAAGCCGCCAGGAAGGTAATATTTTCCCCACTCAAGTAAATTTCCCTTGGCATTTTCCTTCTCTGCTCCTCTCGGTGCCCATGCAACCTATTCCCCTGCAGGGCTCAGCGTGAGCAGCCGCCCGCCGATGCAGAATAACTGCATTTAGTCTGCAGCAGGAGCTCTCAGTGCTTGGTACTTTTCCTAGCACTTGACTGGGAAAATTGGCTGGGGAACCAGAGACCTGACACAAGGAGTGAATACAAGGTATGAGCTGAAACCTCTTTGTTTTAACACCTGGAGACGAAGCACACGCAAAGGAAGGGTGGGTTATTGAAAGACTTCTCCAGAGAGGTTCTGCCCCATCCTGACCTTTTCCTCCTGCATTATTCTTTTGTTATATATTGTCATTCCATCTCCTGTGAAATGACAGTGACTTGACATGTAGTGAGAGCACCAGCATCCCTGTGGGAAAAGAGGAGGACTGAAGTTTGGCAGCAGGTCCTGCCTGGCAGGAGGTCACTTCCATCCGCAGCTGGGTGACCACTGATCACTGCTAGCTCATCTTTCTCTCAAGTCAGTATTCTGACAGGCACTGTGCAAGTAACTCCCACACCTCAGTTTCCTTTACTGTAAAGAGAGGAAAGATTGTCATTCTCTCCCCCGAGAAGTGTGCTACAAAGAATAATTAGCCTCTGTTTGCAAAGCAGTTTGTAAAGAAGAAAACGGCTGTGGGAGGACCAAGCACGATACACTAATGTTACTAAATTGGTGTTTAAGCTAATAGCTCTTTGCTAACTGTAGCTTTGCAGAGGAAATAGAAGAGATGGGTCTCCAGTCCATCACTTTGAATCAAAAGCTAGTTCATTACTCCTTTACCTTCTGGATGAGCTCTCAGCTATTTCCCATCACTCTCCAAAGTTTTCCACAGGCCATGTTTGCAGTGTGAGCTGCAGGGAATGTAAGCTGGTATTGCTTAGAATCACACCAGGTTACACCAAAACAAGTCCTGTCCTGGCAGTCCCTCAGTCCTGGGCCAGCTGCAGGCAGCTCTCTGGTGGCCAGGCTCCGTGCATAAGACCAAACTTACCCTGGTCAAACCTTTGCCTGAACTCAGCCTCAGCACACATGAACAAGGGGTATGTTTTCTTTTAGCTCTGAGACACTTGAAATTCATCCAGATCTCTTAATTCTGCTTTGCCCCGTGTCTCACAGTAGGTCTTTTTAACTCCTGTCTCTAAATGAGGCAGAACTTCCCAGCCACAGGCAGTTTGTTTAAATATAATTGTAAAAGCTGTGCTGGAGGAAATAGTTTCTGCTCAGCTATTTGGTTATGAAATCAAATCATTTCTCTGGTGTTTTCAAATTGGTGGCTAACAGACGGTAACAATGAAAAAGGGGGACTGCAGGGCTGGGTTTACCTGAATTAAAGACATTCATTCCTTTGTGTGCTTAAATCTATATTGAAAGTAGTGTGTTTTCAATTATGACCTGAAATTATAGGATTTTTTTTTTTTTTGATCTTTAGAACACCAGAGAGAAAAGCCTTTAACCCTCAGGAAATTCTTACATGTAGAATTATATACCAATACCATCAATTATTCTTTCTTATGTTCACAAATGATAACAAAGGGATGAATTGATGGGTAAGATCTCTACTTCAGGCAACAGGAAACACCAGCTACAAGTGAAATAAAGGCATGGATAAAAGAATGATTGGATGAGCTTCCCTGAAACACAAAAACAAAGTGCTGAAGGCACAAGAATCCAATAGCGATTTCTGATCTCTGATGTCACAGAGAAGAACTCAAGGAGTTGTTTTCTGAGTGAATGAATGTTTCCTGTTCTTTTCCAGAGGAAGTCAAAGGGCAGCCAAAACATCAATATTTTCTTCAACATCCAAATGTGTTTGTGCTTTCAAACTTAAGCCACAACAATGAGCTCTTCCTCCGCCATAATTTGGGATTTGGAAGGAGCAATATAACTTTAGAAGCACAAAAAATGTGGGTTAGAGTCCCCTAGTTCCTTGTCCTCTTATCTTGAGCTGCCTTGTCGCAAACTTCCTCGCCTTCTCTCACGTACAATCACTCTTCCCTACGAGGTGTCTGAAACTCTTTCTTTCACCTTGTGAGAAATAATTAATTCCCCTAAATACATTCTCTTTTATCTAAATGTCAATACGCTGCAGGGACTCACAAAAGCACATATGTGCATTCTCCCTGCAGGTAAACATATTGCAATGTTGCAAAACTTTGCTCTTTTCCTATCCGAAGCCTATGTTAGCACGTGTAGGTGACCTATACAAAACTCTCTGGTTATGGGATGTTGACTTCTTTTATTAAGCTGCTGGAGTGGTTTGCAGGAAGCTAAGTGTTAAGGATTTTTCTCATATTATTTTTCTATATAAACTTCACTGAGTTTGCCACAGGGATGATAGTCATTTGCTGTTGGGAATTAAAGGTGAGCAGAAAGGTATCTTGAAAAGCTCCATGTTATAAAACATCCTGTGAACCTATGACCCTAATAACTTAAATTTCCAATGTAAAGCCAAGTGAATAGAAAGACTGCAAATAAATGTATCACACAGCAGATAAGTAGAGATGATGTGGGTATTGTCTTGCTCCTGAAATTTCCATCTGTGAGCTGTAAGACAATCTTTCATGAATTTACAATGTAGTAATTTTTTGAACAAAAATTGTTTCAATCTTTATAAACATTTTGCACCTGAGATCTATGAACACTGAACAAATCAAGACTGGATAGAAAAGTTGGAGGTTGGAGGTTCTCACTTTCCTTTTCCTTCCACAATCTGTGGCACTAGCAGTGGCTGTGGTCTAGATTTTGGTCCATTAAGTAAAGGATGTATCTTTGTTCCTTATGATTCCTTGGACATATCAATGCCATTTCTACTCACTTAGCATGTCTGTAATTCCTATTTCTATAATTGTCCTCATATTTTCTCATCCATCTTCTGCACTCTTACCCAAACAGATGGCTTTCAGTCTACCTGGTGTCTACCCCTTTTCTCTGGAATAACTAAGGGAAGATAATTTTTTGTTACAAGTCAGTGGTTCAAAGCTATGTTTCTAGAACATCAGGAGAAAAAGTAATAAAAGCCACAGGGGAAAAAAAAAAAGCGGTAAGGGCCATTTATGTTTACCTATAAACCTATAAACCATATGTCAATACCATAGTTATTATGAAGCAGCATTTATTCATATTTTGCTTTATAGTGATTTTTTTCTTTATACTATGCTATAATTTGTTTGGCTATAGTCTAGTCAAGTCTGTGTGAGTGTGAGTGTGTGTGTGTGTGTGTGTGTTTATCTCTGTTTTTTAGGACTGCAGTTATGCAGTCCTTTGGGAAAAGTTAAGGTATGCAACCTGTTTGTAATAAACAAACCCTCAGCTTAATTTGCTAATTCTGTGTTCTTGCTTTAAAGTTCTAAACAGAGCCTCGCATGCAGTTAACTTGTGTTTCACTCATTGCCTCTTACAGGAGATGAATGTTGTGCTCAGAGAAGGATTCAGACTTCATTTAGACTCTGCTTCATGGTCAGTGATTATAATTGTCTGAAAAGGCAGCAGTGGGCATTAACCAGAGTCATACTGATAGAGCAAGTAGCCCAACTATGTTCTACCTTGGATTTGTCACTGTACACACACACTGTATAGCAACAGTATTTAGTTTAACTGGATCTAGTTGTAATTATACATGGTTCAAGAAAATGCCTTTTTTCACTTCTTTCATGCAGGTTTTCCTCAGTATTTCAGATTTCATTTCCCCTTTACCACATAGAAAAAAATAAGAAAAAAAAAAAAAGTCTATTAAATAAGCTCTAGCTAAAAGTTTCAGAGATTATGTGTTTTATTTGTATGTTTTCTGTTTCTTACACCACTTTGACTTGAGACATCTAAGACATTTTAACTGTGGAATGGAAAGAACATCTGGACTGGAACAGTGTAGTAGGAAGAGAATCAAATGCTGGTAAAGGTAATAACAGAACAGCTGATAGTCATCAAACATAAATTTACTACAGCTATTTAAAAGAAGAACATTAAACTGAAAGAGGAAAGATAGATCACAGGATAATCCCATGGAAAAATTCTTTTTAATGGTCTGTTTTCCTCCAGGTTTGAGAAACTGGCATTTTGACGGTTCCTGCCTGTCTTAAACACTCTGCTATAACTTGCATTTCATTGCATACTCCATATTCTTATTTGGTGTCAATCTGCAATATATTTGTATGGGTGCTTCATACAAGAGGACTCAGATTTTTAACAGAATGTAGCATTTAAAGATTAATCTGCTTGGCTACCTAAAAATGTAATGAAGTGTTTTGTGCGATTGACCCAGAAAACCTGTGCCTGTATTTCCCACTGAAAAAAATTATAGCACCCCAAAATAATGGAAGAAACCCAAAACTAACAAACAAACAAACAAAAACAAAAACAACAAAAAAAGGCAAGCCTAGGATTTTTCATACAGTTGCGTATATGTTACACATATTGTTGTACACATATTGTAAAGTTACACATATTGAATATTTTCAAGCATTTAACACTTTGGTGTTCAAGTATATAAATACCTGAAGGGAGGGTGCAAAGAGGACAGAGCCTATTTTTGATGGTGCCCAGTGACAGGACAAGAGGTGTTTGGCACAAACTGAAACATAGGAGGTTTCCTCTGAACATCAGGAAACACTTTTTGCATGTGAGGGTGACTGAGCACTGGCACAGGTTGCCCAGAAAGGCTGTGGAATCTCCCTCCTTGGAAAGATTCAAAATCCCCCTGGACATGGTCCTAGACAACTGGATGTAGGTGACCCTGCTTGAGCAGGGTGGTTGGACCAGATGAGCTCTAGAAGTACCTCCCTACTTCCACCCTCTTGTGAACAGCTTGGAATCAAACCTACCAACACTCTTCCAGCCTGCTCCTCCACAGCACCTCTGATTCTTATCAGGTTCAGGTTTAGAAACTCCCAGACAAACAAGAAATTAATTTTCTGCCTAGTTGGAGAGATGCCTCACGAAACATTGGCAGAAAAACTCTTTTGCCAAGTTACTCTCCAGAATAACCATATTCTTTTATTCTTCTAATTGCTTGCTTTATCCCATGGACAGAAATTTTTACTTCCTCTTATCTTTCCTTCCTCAAAAAGAAAACTAGGCTCTTGATCTCTGGCACAGGTTCTGCAATATCTCTGTTCAGCTCTTTGCCAAAGGCTTCCCATGTGACAGAGGTTACGTTGCTTTATTCAAGCAATAATCCACGAAGCTCCCAATGATTTCAATGCATCTGAGGAGTTCTGGGCTTTAACAGTCATGTCTCATTTCCTTATTTGTGAAATAAAGCTAACAATACTTTCCTTTGGCTGCCCTTTATGCAGCTTCTCCATCTAGTAAATAATTTCTTTGTGGTAGACAGTGTCTCACTACATGTTTGATGATGTCTGTCACAAGAGGTCATTCATCTTGGCTGGGAAGCCCCTAGGAATCACTGCCATACAGTGGAAGTAAGGAGGAACTCCACTTGCACCTCTGGGTTTTCTTATATGAAAGTTGGAATATTTCACCCAGACCTACATGAGATCAAAATTTAAATAGTATCATTCTTTTGAGGGAAGAAAAATCTGCACATGTTTCATCCTGAGGTTTGTGGGTCTGGGCAAGAGGTTACATTTCTAAAAAATAAAAGCTTTGGAAAAAAATGGGCTAGCCTCAACAAATAACAGTAATACTAGAAAGTGTAATAATTAATGAGACTGACAGCTGAAACGGCTCATTCTTTCTTTGCAATATAGGCCTGCAATATTACAAACTATCTCCAAAACCAGTTCTTGCACATAATAGTGGAACCTAACACTGCTCTGCAGCAGTTTGTCACAAATTCCAGGAGAATGCTGTCTGCATGTGCCCTAATATTTTGCACTGCTTGGTGAAAGCAATTCCCTCAAAGAGCAAAGGAAAAAGAAAATGGGCAGGGGGTCCCACAACTCATCTCAAGTTTCCTTTGGTGGCTGTCTTCCATTTCTTTTTCATGAGGTCTTTGACAACCAGCAGCACTTACAAGATTTTAATTTCCTGGAACATTTCTTGCCAGGGTAAGAGCTAAGGGTTCTTTTTTTGTCCTTTTTTTCTTTCTTCCCTCTCTTTTTTTAAGATAGATGTGCAGCATGTCTGGAGGAGAGATTCATGACCTACTTTCCCAGAATGAATATTAAGTTTTGTGTACTTTCCGATATTTGGTAGGGCATTCTTCCTCTTATAAATCTTGGGCCAGTTTGTGTTAGCCTTCCCATGGCAGAACAGCAGTGCAAGGTGTAACTCAGGTTGAGGAGGAAATTCCATCATCATCTTTGAGGAGGAAGAGATTTTTGAGCATCAGTGAACAGGTTCCTGTACCTTCAGTAAATAAATAAAATCCATATTAAAACAAAGAGACAAGAACAAGAGTGTCCTTTGTCAGTCATTTGCTGAAGGGATTCCATGTGCATTCCTTAATTAGGGCTAAAAAAACAAGTTTAGACAGTAGAACATATAAAAAATTGGGAGCTGTGGGAAAAGTTCATGTGAAACCACTCCATATTAGAGACAGTTAGGAAAATTAGACACCAAGATTAATTGTTTAGGTAAGACTCACTAACCCTCCTTGCCTTCAGCAGCATTCCATCACTCATGAACCAAGGGGACATCTAATGGAGACCACAGCATCCCACCAATTTTCCTGTACTGTTTAAGAACATCCCCTACCCAGAGCCACCCATCAGATCACTGGGCAGCAGCAGTGACATTTCAGCAGACGTGTTTAATTATATCAATACATCAATAGTGCTGACATTTCGGAGAGCTATCACCTCAGGATAAGCTAGCTCTAAAAGTAATCTCTTTTCTGTCCTTCTCCATCTGCCCTGAAAAATAAAGCTGCATGAGTAGGATTTTTAAACTGAGGTGGTATTTAGAGAGAGGTGCAGAGCTCAGAGATGTCCATTTGAGAGTCCATAAGCACCCAATTCCCACTGCAAAACCCTTGGTGCCCTGAGAATTTCCTTCAGAGCCTAACTTCAGCTGTGGTTCCCCAAATACCTTCTGAAATCACAAGGGAGAAAGAGAAAGGGTGGTCCCATAGCACAAAATGCTTGAATCTGCTTTGACCACCTGCTGTTCAAGGCTCAACCCAAATAAAGAGAGTTACATTGGCCAGGAAGAGGTGCAAAGGCAGGCTTGTCTCTGTGACCCCAGCCGATGAGCAGCCCCCTCACAGCCCCTCTGCACAGCAGTGAGATTCCTGCTCGGGCTTTTCCACTGCTTTCCACTCAAACCGGCACCGTCAGCCAAAGCCAGAGGTCCAGTCTCCAGGCTCTGATGACTCAACAAATGTGCTCTCCAAAGCAAAAAGCAAGAGGTGTCTTAATGCAAGAGCAAAAGAAGGCAAAACAGCCTGCTAGGGAATTGCAGATGCAGAATGCAGCCATCTTTGCTTCAAACACACAGCAACTCAGAGAGCAACGTTATACAGGGTGTAAATGGGAGTCTGTCACTTCTCACCGGGCAATGGAAAAACTTTAGTTGTCTTATTTAACATTTTTACTCTTCTTTACAGGTTACAGCAGGACACGGACACAGACCACTCACTGAGATATCTCACAGCCTGCTAACTGGGGGACACAAGTACTGGGAACTGATGGTGCTTCACTTCACAGTTTTTTCTTCTTGCTGCTTCTTGTTTGCACTTCTTGGGTACCAGTGATGGGCACAAACAGGGCAGCAGGCAAAGAGCAAGCGTTAGGCCCAGTTTTGTCCTCCACTGCTGTTTCCACCAGAGCTTTTGCTGACTGCTGAATTTTCAGTCTGTGCCTTGCAAATGTTCCATTAGACATTTGAACCAATATTTTTAAAGATGAAAATAATAATATTCCATCTGAGATACACTGAAATGTAACAGTTTGTTGTTTTTAAAAACAAACAAAATTTCTTACATCATTTTCGGTCAGATGTTGCTCAAGGCAGCAAGTAATTCTTTAGTCACTAAAATAGCTCCCTAATAGTTAAAGAAATTTGGTAAAACCTATGTTTTTGGTTTATAAAAACCCCTACTTCATATTTAAATTATTGACTATGGCAAACAGTCCCGTTTAAGGGAATTTTTTCTTTTCTGTTGAAGTTTATATAAAACCATAGAATGTTAAGGGTTAGAAGGGA
This sequence comes from Atrichornis clamosus, assembly GCA_013400975.1. Classification (NCBI taxonomy): domain Eukaryota; kingdom Metazoa; phylum Chordata; class Aves; order Passeriformes; family Menuridae; genus Atrichornis; species Atrichornis clamosus. Next base: position 40,721 of record WBMZ01004565.1, on the reverse strand, counting down.
CCTTAAAGATCATTTAGTCCCAAACTCCCACTGCCATGGGGGCATATATTATATGTAAATATATATATATATTTCTGATAGGGTAAATCTTTTCAGGGCTACACTCTGAAAGCTGAGGTCATATTTCCTGTTTATGGCCATACAAAACCAGAAAGACTCCTCTGTAGTGTTCTGAGGGCAGTTCTCCTGAATGGAGCCACTGGTAGTATGTTTTCCAAACAATCCAATCATACCAGTGTGCTACAATCTAGAAAGGGATTATGTTTTTATATATTTTGGGGGAGATGAAGAAAGTTTTTATGTTTAGCCACTGGAGCTGACTCACGCTCACCTAAACAGCTTCTCAGCCTGTCCGCTGCCACTGACTCAGTAATCCCTGCAGGGGAGGCTGAGGCTCCCACAGCCAGACCCTGTGGAAACACGCTTTGGACAGTGGAAGTGCACTGCAGGCTTACACAAGCACCCACATAGCTACTCAAGGATAATGAAAATGCACTGAGGATAACTTTACTACAGCCATTTGTTGCTCTTATTCTGCTTCTGTCCACACTGACTTCAAGCCAAGTTAAACCAACAGTTTTCACTTGTTTTGAAGTGTTGCTTTTGAATCTAAAAAGTTGAGGAAAGACAGCTCCTAATTCTGATTCTTATAGCATCCAGCTCCATGTTATAAGTACATTTCTAAATACTTTTTATATCACCCTTGTGGCCTCTCATTTATTCTTTTTTTTTTTCAGAACCACAACCAACTGACTGGAAAATAAAAATTGCTGAAAGGCATGTTCCATCACACTTTAGGCAGCTGCACACAAAATTGATGGAAAATTAACTTTCCAAAGTGAACTCAATTTAATTCCTAATTTATTGAAAAGAAGGAAATATTTAAGGCATTTTGAGCTTGAAGAACTTGAAGGATCACATAAGAGAAATGAAATTTTGTGACAAACATCATAGTAACAAACTTTCCTACAGCTTGCTCAGGACATGAATAATTTTTTTTTATCCTCTTTGAAAAGTGAACAGAAGTGGATGAACATCAACACATTTTAAAAATTACAACTTAGAAATCAGAACTTTCTGGGTGAGGACTTTTTACACAGAAAAGTTTTGGTACTGTGTGTTTTGATTAGATGAGATGCACCCTGAGGAGCATCATGATTTGCTTACATGATGTTGACACTGACCAGCTTAGCTAGAAAGGAGGGAAGGAAATTTGAGGAATTAAGTCCAAAGGAATAGGAAGAAATACTGGACAGACTGATCATAGCATAGCTTGGCCATAAGGTCTCTCAAGCTGCTGACAACACTTCACTTCTCTGTTCTTCCCCGGCTCTCCCAGCTCCTGATGTGATGTCCTACAGAAGGGTCTGCTTCTATTTTGTGTGCCAAACTGGAGACATAACTGCTTTGTTTTCCCAGTGACTCTGTGCTTTAAGCCTCTAGAGAGGACTTCTGAGCTCAGATCTGTCCCCAGGGTTCCTGAGATCACAGTATTTCTTTTTAACATTTTTTGTTGCCTCATTAATTTCCCTGCTCATTCTTAGATCAATTCTCTTATTCTCTTTCAGCCACCTTGAGTGACATCTCCTGCCTTCCCTCATTCCCTTGCATCTCTTCCTATCCTGATACAAAGTACAGAAGTTTGGGATGGAAGTCTGATTAATTTTTTTTTCCATCTCCATATCTTGCTTCTTAATTTATCCCAGGGTACATCTAACACATTGATCAAGAGTTGATCTACATCAAACTTTCATTAAGCAAAATGATGATCAGAGCAGTTGTTGTCAGGCAAGGATCAAACATTTTGTCTGTACTTTATATTGTTCTACTCTAGCTTTTTGCTGATAAATGCAGTGCTGACTTCTTCAGGTATAAAGGTAGGTACTGCATTCACACAGGATATCTGTCTTTATCTCATGCACTTATGAGATATCATGAGAATTTATCTCATGGATATTATGACTTCATTGTTAGCTCCTCTCATTCAATCTTTCACTTTGTGTCATGATGGGTTTTGCAAACCCAAATCATTTGCCACTGACACTGTTCTTTATTCTGGGTGACTTATGCTCTCAGTGCATCCCTTAAATTTTCGGGCAACATAGTGTTTATCATAGAGACTAAATGATTTAAATCACTGTTGACACTGTCACTTTTACATCGTTATAAATACCTTGGCTCCAAAGGATTCAGGCTGTGTGATGAACTCCAATAAATCTCTTCCTTAATATTGTCAGGGCTTGAAATGGAAATGTCTGCAGTAAGGAAAAGACAGAATTGTTAAGGTGTCATACTTATCTATTTGAAATAAATGGTGACTTTTTTAATCTTTGCCATCAGGAATGATAAATGATTCTGCAGTTGCTTATTATAGTGCTGCACTGAAGCCCTCCTGGAATCTCTCTTCAGTTGGGCAGAATTATCAGGGTAGGCCATGGAGGAGTATTTTGATGTAGAGAGTTAAAACCCATGGTAAATAAATCTGTGTTTGCCCTGTCTTCAGTGTCCTGAGTCTCTGCAAGAGTGGGTGAAGGTTCTTATTGAAGCCAAGACCACTTCATATTATGCTGACAGGGAAAAGTGTTCTTAAAGTAGGATTGAATTATACCTAAACTCCCTTTGAGTGGTGCTTTTTTTTTCATATTCAGAAACAGCTTAATGTGGCCTCAGTGACCAGGTTCAAGGAAATACAGCGCTAATAAAAATAAATGCCATTTTTCTTTTTTGCTGTGGTTGTTTGTGTCGTTCCATATAGTATTTTAGTATTTGTGAAGGATTTTCAGTAGAAATCAATGAACATTAGTAACGATAAAGTAATATAAGTAATATAAGAAGCTGCATTTCAGAGTATCATTTTATGGGCAAAATATCAATGTGTTGGCTTATTGGACTCACAGCACAGGGCAGCACCAGGGAGGAAAGGAGCTATAAACCAGTCAACCTCACTCGTCTCATGTAATCTACACAGAAATCTAAACGCAGCCCACTGACAGCTTTAAAATAGAGCAGAATACCTTCAGCACTCTCACAGAACCAAGGGAAATGTCACATCTAAACCTAAACCATAAAATAGAGGAACTAAAGCACAAAAGAAGCTGCGGACCTGGTGGGCATTTTAATAGCAGGATAGAAAAGATGAGAGCTAGGGAGTATTTTACATCAGCTTAAAGAGGCAGGGACATATGGAATGGCCGTGGCCCCCAGCCCCCTGCCGTGGGAGTTCCAGGGACCCCCAGCACCAGCAGCGCCAGCCCCGTGGGCTTCTCCCCATTGCACAGAGAGGGGTGGCCTCGGCTCCTGCAGCCCTGCAGAGGGGTTTCCTCCAGTGTTTCTTATCTTGCCAAAGCTTCCCTCTGCAGGGGAATTTGAGACTCAAGGCTCCCTGGGGCAAGCATCAAGTCTGCCATCTGCGTTTTTGTCTAAGACAAGATATATTAGCCAGAGCTTGCTAAAGCATGCATACAAACACCAGCTAGGACTAACAGCAAGTTTGGGTCTTATAGCTGTTGTGTGTTGCTTGGGACTCTAAAAAGCTCCTTTTTGCTTCCTAGTATTCATAACCTGAGAGATATTTTGTAGTCAAAAACACCACCATGGCAACCTGATCTGACCTTCTAAAGAACACATGCCACAGATACTAATTAAGAGAGAGGTTTGAATTACTGCTTCTTGCAGGAGTGTGGTGAAACTTCTACACCACAAAACCTGAAAATTCACTGCGTAAATGAGTTAAGAGTCAAAACTGTGACTGGAATTTAAACATCTCAGTTTTACCACCTATGTGCCAATGAACCCAATGCTGAAAGCTGACCCAGGCATTGAGCCTTTTGCAAGAAATGTCTGTGCACATGAAGCCAGGTAACAGATGAAACAGTGGAAAGTTGTATTCAAGGATACATAGTCCTAGGGAATTTTCTACCAGCAAAACATGCCACAAAAGACTTCTTCTATGCAAGTTCACCAAGCCCTTGACACCACAGGCAGCTTCCAATTAATTCCTCCTTCCTTCAATCAGTTCCCAATTGCAATCTGGGGAAAATTCTGGCTTCCACCTTGGCTCACTCCTTACTCCAGTGGTATTTCCACAGCAGTTATTTCAGACAGATGCTGTACTCCTTAGCATGAACAAGATGCGTTAGCATCTTGCTATACTGTGAGGAAATATTTCATTACAAGCACGTAAATTATGCTGCCAAATTATTTCATTATGTAAGATTTCAAGAAAAATATCCCAAATCTTATACCAAGATTTTTAAATAAATATGAAATGTAGCTTAAAAAAGAAAAAAAGAGGAGAGGGGAAATTAGATGTTACTGACTTTATTGAATGTCTCTATTCAAATATCTTGCATAAGCACACATGTCACTTTAATCAGATAAAACCCACCAGGGAAGGTGGTAATTATTTGTATTACTTCTTGACAGCTATAAAAAGTTAAAATGTTACTGTGCAAATTCTGTCTGAACTATTTAAACAATTGAAAAATGTGATTTAACAGCTAAAACAAACTTAATTCAGGCAGATCTCTCATCGACATGTGTAAAATGAACTAAGCTGGCACTGCGTACAGGGAATAGAAAATAACTGCACAATGCCCTCACCCAGTGTGGTTGAAACCCAGTACCAAATAACCCTCTCAGAAGGCCTTGTACTACCACAATGTAAACAGAATATGACGGCCATTTCTATACTGAGATCTGCTGTCCTTAAACTTTGGTTGACAGTACCCAGGGTGTGGTTTTGCCTTGGAAATTGCCGGAGAGTTTTAGCAGCCAGGAAGTCATGTAGGGACCAGTGGAAGAGGCTGCCTTGCACAGGCAGAGGATATGACGAAAGTCAGGAATGAGGTTTGGCAATATTGTTAGCATTGTCAGGTCCACTCCATGAAAAAGGCATGCCAAGGAGCAAGGCTTGAGGAAGGTAAAACTCCACACTAGGACTGGTGGTAGACCCTGGGTTGGGTACTGTCAGGAGAGCCGTGGAGCCAACCTGCTGGAGCACCATCAAAGACAGCGTGAGAGAGGCTTTGCAAATGCAACTCCAGGGGTTCAGCCACCAAGTCAGCTTCAGAGGCAGAGGGGAGGAAGATTTAGTTCAGTCCAGCCCTGGGGAAAACCCTAGCCTGTCACTCACAGGAAGCCCTTGCATTGAGGGTTTTTTCTTAAGTACTAGCCTTCCTTAGGCCTTTGATACTCGAGAATCACACCAAAGCCAGCAGGCAGAGTGATTTCCAACAATAAAATCTGCTTGTCTGGCCTGGAAATAACACAAACCTTATTGTCAGAAATCTGGTTCAGCCGATGGGTTGCAGTGTTAATAAATCACCATCACACAGATTCCTCTTTCCCTCTTCTTCCCTCTTTCTATGTTTGCAGTCTCTGCCACTTGTTGCCCTTGTCTTTAAAACATTATTATAGAGTGTTGTTTTCCACCTTTGCTACTCCTAGGTAGCCCAGAGTCACCTCAAAACCTCCAACTAAGGATTGTCTTCAAAAATCTAAGTACTTGAAAAATGAGTCACTCTACAGGTAGTGGGATTATTAAACCCTGACTCTCTAAAAATTTATCTCATTTCCTTTTAAGGTCTTTGCTTCCATCAATAATTCAAGTTCCCACATGACCCTTACATGGTCCTCATGGCACAAGGGAAAGACTGAAAACAGGGAAAGCTGGACAGCCAAGAGAAGGAACTCTGCTACCTGGACCAGCAGCTCCATTTCAATTTCAATGCCAGGCAGGCTACGTCTCTTTTCAGCTATTCTTTCATCCTCACCAGAGCTAGGAAAATATTAATAACAAACATCAGGATTTTGATTCCTGTACTTATAATTACTTCCTCCTGGCTTCTGCTTACCTCTAATGACTGCAGTATGAAAAGGGTCCAGAAATAACTGCAGAACTTAGAAACACTGCACCTGAGCTCTCCTTTTTCTAGCAAAAGGGTTGGTCAGAGATGACACTTTAAGCACTTTCTCCTTCTCTCATGTCTTTGCTGTTGCAGAACTGCTGTTGTAGATCTGCTGTTGCAGAACTGAGGGCCTAAAACTCAGTTCCTGTATTCTAACCTCAACAGCACCAAGACCAAGTAGTCATTGCAGGCACTGTCCACCCCACAGCTTCATGTTAGGTTAAACATCAAAGTTCATTCACCTTTCTCACCACCTTGTCACCTACTGTAATTCTCTGTATTGTTTAGTCCTGAAAGATGCTCATCAAAGGCATGGAAGGAACAATATCAAAGAACAGAAGAAGCTGAAGGCTATTTTGAACTGATGTAAGCACACTCACAAAGAGAAAAAAGGTCATGGAGTAAGCCTTATGCATCATAACAGAGGAAAGCCCACTAAAACAGTGTTTCCCCAAGACTAATGGAGATTTAGTGCTGTTGGAAGACCAGCAGCTTGGCTGGGAGGGCATCTGCTAGTAAATGCTCCTGCCTGCCTGGAGAAGCCCCAGGAGTGTCTGGCAGGGTTTGAGGTTAGGACTACTGGAGCTGATTGGCCTATCTGGAAAACTGAAGTGTCGGGTTTTTTTCTCTCTGCTGGCATATGTTATCTTTAAATATCTTTAAATTTCTGCTGACAGTCAGCCTGGTGCAACAGGGACAGATTCTGTGTCAGGTTCCATCAGTGCAGTGCAATGAGTCTGGCCTATTTTGGAAGTTTTCTTTTCATCACTTTTTCATTTTGCAGCCTCCAGCCAGATGCTTGCAACTCTGATATCTTCCTACCAACCCTCCATCACCTTCATGTGTATTAGATCTGTGCTTTTTGATGTGCTATTTATCTCCTGTAAATTTTCCAGTATGTTTGCTCCTTCTAATGACTTGCTTTTCTCCTTTGAACAACTTCTTCTTCATGTTGATTTCCTGGAGCACTTATCATTTATTGATGGATAGTTAATTATCAGCAGGCAATAGATCTTGCTCAGCTCCCTAAAAGCAGCAGTTGACATTTCGTGTGCCTCACTATCAATGATCTTTCACAGTCACAGATATTCTTTGCAGCAGATAATACATGAACCTGCATTTAATCACACAGAATGAGTCAAGGATTCTTTCTTGTCTTTGGTTAAATCTCTGACTATCTGCAAAAATTCTTGATCAGTTTCCAGGCCTGCCTCTGTTTATGGAGTGATTGATTGCAGGCACCAACTCTCCTCTACCACCAAAACATTTTAGTATACTATCAAATTACTGATCACAGCTTAGTTTTGCTGTCTGGTTACAACTACTCTTCAAAATTACCTATTGCCCTTGACTGGAGTCATAAACATCAAATTCTCTTGCTCTTCTCCTCTGTGTTCTCACTTAAAATATATTGCCCTTGTGCCTCTTCTCCATGTGCAAATCCACGTCCGATGTCAATTCCAGACTCTGTGCACGCCCCAAACAAAATGTGCTGTAGCATTTGGGGGCTGGGGAGGCAATGGGTGAACTTGGGGGCTTTTTGTGACTGCTGATGCAGCCCTGCAGCTGTGGGGCATTTCCCCCTCCTCTGCTCCTTGCCTGCGACACCCAGGCCACCCCCTCCAGGCCTGCGTGGTGTTTTCCAGTTGCATTTACCAATTTCCTTGCTGTGCAGCATGACCCCAGAGGTCTAGGGCGTGCTCTGGCACTCCCCCTGAAACAGAGCCCTCTGCCACATCAGTGAGAGAGAGCTGACTCTCTTCAGCCTGGATGTCTCCTGTGTGCAAATGCACTGACAAATTTAAGGCACCACACAGTGAGCCATTTTCAGTGAGGTGGGGTCTGCTTCTTAGTTGAGACAAATGCATGCAGACAGCCATCCAACCTCCCAGCCTAGTCCCACTACCCATGCCTCACAGGAACATAAATCATGTACCATGAAGCTGTATTTGCTGCTGCTAAGACTTATTGGATCAATTGTCTTTCTTTACTTCAGCAGAGGACCTTGATCTCTTATCAGAATGCAGGATAAGGTGTCTAAGTGATAGATTCCCAAATGGTAGAAGTTGAACACCTTCCAAAACCTGACACAAGCTGCAGTTAAAATATATTTTGCAATTAAAGAAATTACCATCAATTGATGGATTCTATTGTGAGCATAAGAAACAAATGGGAATATTGACACTGAATTTTGCTTTTTCATGAAGCTGTGTTCAGATCTGGCTGTGCTTCCACAGTTGCTGTATGTGATGGAAGAACTTATCAAACCAAATCTGAGGTCATCAGGAGAAATGCCATTGCTCTGATACTGGCTGGGACAGTCATCTTGGGTTTAAAACACACTGAAAATTCCCTGAGTGAATCAGCTGATAACAGATAGGACATTACTTATGGTTTTACACTTGGCAATTGAACTGGTGCTTCATACACTGTATATTTGATTCATTCCTCTTTGCTGGCGTCCTGACTAAATTCAGAGCACAGGACATTTTTTTTAGATAAGAATTTCTCCTATGACTTTGCAGCACTGTTTCCTTCCCAAGCAAGATTGATCTTTCCAGGGGAAGTACACGTTGCTGCAGATTGATGACCATGGGCCTATTGTACTGAGGATGCAGTGGCAGACATAAAAACTCCTGGCTGTTAATGAATGGGAAAAACCTGGTTAGTCCTAAGCAGGTGTTGATTTGACTGAATGACTTAGATTTTGTTTTTAAACACATCTCTCTAGTTCTTTCGTCATGACATTGATATGGCACACAAACTATTTTGTTTGTCATTAAAGGTCTGTCACCTGGACTCTCCCCAGCTCAGCCCTTTATGTACACATATGTACTTGTAGCAGCTCGGTGTGAAACACTACCATATGAGACTAGTCCTGTATTTTCCTCTTACTACAACTGATTGTGACTATCAAGTCACATGTTCAGTTTTTATCCATCAGCACATGGCCTCAACCTGCTCCCATTGAATATGGAGGAAGATTTGCCACCTTCTAGATCAAAAGACTTTGCTTAGAATAATAGCACCAGGGCTAGCCTCTAGTTTATGAAAGCTCCATCCAGCTGCAGCAACGTCCCTCTCCGATTTGGGCATGTTCTTCACTTTATTGTTGTCAGTTCTCCAATTAGTGTTCATTATATGTCACACCTTAGCTTTCATACACTAGTAGACGCTAAGGAGATAGATTCAAGTTTTGCTCTCTTTTTCATCTTTAACTCCGCTCTCTCCTTTGATCTGTATATCCACCTAGAGTCTGGATCTTTCCGGTTCTATCTGTTTGCTTTTGTACCTAACCTGTCCCCCCCTTTCCCACTCTGACAGTGCTTTAGTTCAAACATTTTCAGCCCTTCACCTTGTCACAGTCAGCTTCTCCTCTGACTTCTACAGCAGCAATCCAGATTCCCTGAGGTTCACGTAACATCCTGTTAAGATTGTCCTAAGACTTTCTCCTGTGATGATGCTATCTCTGCTTTGGTTCCCACTCTTCAGAGGTAGTCACTGAGGAGGAGCCTTTAAAGGCTGCCCATCTTCTTTGTGCCATGTTTGATTGTGACAGTCTACACTTGCCCAGAGCCACTTTGCTCTGACACCTTCAGTGTCTCCCTTGTCTCTGTCCAGCATTGGAATCTTAACATTTTATTTCCTGCCTCCCCTAATGTTCTCAGTGAGTACCTACCATTGCCACCTCATGTCCTTAAGCTCCCTCTTAAAAATATACACATACCTTAATGGACAGTGAGAAATATTATTACCTACCAGGAAAGTGCTTTGAAGGGTTCTCAAGCTGTAAACAGAGCGCACTGACCTCCCCATGCCTGACAGAGTCATATTCTGGATTCTGATTCACAGTCATTTTATTTCTTGTGGAAAAAGTCTAGTTTAGGCACCTTTCAGAGAATGGTGGGATGGACTATTGAACATACTTTAACAGTGTTGGCTGTTGATTGTGAGGGTTCCAACCAGCTTAAGCTAAATACACAGCTTTTAGAGGTCTGAAAGCTCGTCTTCAGACCTATGGCTCATCTTCACCCTACAGCTTTGCTGATGTGCTCTACAGACCTATAATGTATTTAGAGACCCTCCCCGGAGTGAGCACCACCACTCACCTTTCTTTCATGCCTGCTGGGATCAGGGATGTCAGCAGGAGCAGAGCCATAGGCTGCTTCCCTCTGTCTGTATATCTGTGCATGGTGAGTGAGGTCCTGGACCAGACCCCATCTGTGAGCTTAGTGAGGGCAGGACTCTTAGCACCTGGCAATCAGCACTGGATAAACAACCAGGGTCACCTTACCCTTTGCTCCAAAACCCCTGCCCTAAATCACACATCAGTCAGGGGAAATGGGCTTCTGTAAGACAGCAGAGCTAGCAGTGCTCTCCTCTCCTGTGGACACGAGGATAGCAGTAGAAATAAGGGAAGCAGAGGAGGAACTGTGACTTTCAGATATACAGCTGCTCCTCTGGGTTATTCCCCCTGACCCAGAATAGCTAAATGGAGCATAGTGCACAAGAGCAGTGTGACCTACACAGTACATACATTTGACTCCACATCACTGCACCTTGTCAATGGTGAATTTAAAGTAAGTGCAATTTTCTGGTTTTCCCTTGAGATTGAAAGGTGATGACCTTTGATCAAGAAAGGGAAGCAAAATTAGTTCATGTCATATGAAGAGATAAAAATAACTTGAGAGAGGCTTTTTATTAAGTCTGCTACAATATTTTATACACATTATGCTTTCTTCTTTTTCCACAAACCAAGGACAATTTTCCAGTCAGAGACAGAAAACTCTTGCCAAAAAAAGAGAAAGATCGCTCATGAAAAAGAGTTCTGAGGCTTTGCAAGAAAATAACTTCAAGTTCTGTCCTTTAATGAGCAATAGAGAGACCACAAAGTTAGATCCTCTCTTGCTGGAGGATTACTTCTGCTATGCATTTCGTCAATCAGAGCACATGTAGTATCACTTGTAATCAAAGATTTCTGCACAAAACCAAAATCTTTGGTTTGACTAGAATTTTTGGTGGACTACAAATAGTTGGGTTTTATAATAAATATATTTATGCAAGACATATATAAATCAAGTCTATAAAAATGTATACACAATTATCTCTGAAATCCACACTAAGTCCCATCTGAAGGTTTGCAATTTATTTTACAGGGGAAATGAGTCACAAAAAGTAAGCTCATGCATATAGTATGATATTTGCAAAGAACACAAAAGCAGCAGTCCTTATCTAGCTAAACAGTTAAAGATGAGCTTAAATGCCACATGGAACGGGGACCTCTGCTAGGATCAGCATACACATGAATTTTTTTTGCCCACTTTTAAAATTTTAGAAAGAGCTTTCTCTTGGGAAAATTTTAACTTTAAAATAAGCCCATTTTTGTCATTCAGCACCACGTGTGGATGCTGCACAGGTTTGCTGTGTAGCCTGTAGGAGACAGTCTCACTACAATAACTTTTACGGCAGAACAGGGCGTTCCTCCTCCAGGCCATTTGACCAGTGACATTATTTATTTCTTTTAGTCCCTGAGATAGAAAAGAAAGCCTCTACTTAAAAAAAATAAGGTAGTGAAAATTGGAGGTGTTTCACAGTATACTGAACTAACAGCTTCTCCTCTCCACTAAAAAAATCTCAATTTCTAAGTTTCTTCACCTACTCAGAGTCCTTGCAGCTATTCTGTGGATATACACCTTTACCCTTGGACTGTCACTTACTGAAAAATTATATATTGTCTTCCTTTAAAGAGACAAGTGTATATAAGCAAAATAACAATTAATAGATGCCTTTAAAATCCAGGTCCAATTTTCCATCTATTCCAACATAAAGCATCTGTCCATCTTAAGCATTTCCTATTTCCATAAATAATTTTAATGCTGAATTCACGATAACAAAACTCTCCCTGAATTTCAGAGAGCCCTGTTCTTCTCATCCACAGATGTCCTTGTCAACCAGATTCATCACTAATCAGTTTGTAGATTTGTGGGATCCTGTTTCAGCAACTTTGGAATAGTTTGACTTGCCATGCCCTACATACCCATCTCCGCTTCCCTATTTCTTTCATGGATGTTGCTTTTTTCACTGTCCAAAGCACTTCTCTGTTTGCCTCTACATACATGGTTGTCTGAGTAATTTTTAAGTAAAATTCCATTTTCTTGGACAGACAATGCTCTTCAATGGTGTGCACCATTCCCAGTAATGCAAAACAGAGTTTTGAGAAATGGGGAAAGCTTGCTAAGGATAAGTTCTTGTTAGGTTTTGAAGTTTAGAACGAATGTTTGTTTTTAGGCTGTTTCTCACTTCCTGCAATTGCCACACCAAGGAGGGCACCATGCACGTTTTCACTTCATACCCACTATCCTGAAGAACAGCCATCACACATATTGCAGGACATCAGCATGATCTGACAAACCATTATTGTGACTGATAATATGATCTTGCCTGCCCATTTTTTTTATTCTACTTTTATCACACTCCCTGCTACAGGAGAAGAGCTGTTTCAATAATAAATCAGAACAGCTATGAAAACCAGGCCAGACTCTTGTGTTAATATTTACTAGGAATGATTTCGGTATAGCAAAATTCAGTCTGGTACTGATGCAGGAGGCATGGATAAAACAATCCAGTTTAGATCCCTTCAAACAAACTGGGATAAAGATTCATACAAGTTTTGTGGGCTCCTGACTTGAGATATTAAAGGATGATCCCTGTCATAGTTTAGCAATTACTTCTTTACATGACAGCAAGAGCTGTCTCTGAAATTTCAATTTTCAGTCCAAAAATTGTGCTTTTCAAATGTACACAGACCACTTGAGAAAGTTATGAATTTATTTGACATCCAACTTACAGGCGAAAAAACATGGTCCTGTCTGCTCACAGATATTATAGAGAGCATAATATACTTTTTCAGAGGTAGACAGTTATCCTTGATGTTCTAGTAATTACATTCTGTCCACCTGTCTTCCCTGTAGGGCTTTGAATTAAAACAATACTTAATCTCCTCCAAGGTGTGAGTCAGTGTGCCTGAGTTCCAGCCAGGAGACTTTACATTTCTGCAGTAGGTGAACTAATTACTATTATCCCCAGCGCCTGCATAATCTGAAGCAAAAATGTCTCTGCTTCTCCTGTATCTGCACCTTCTGAAGTCCCAGAAGGAAAAAATTTTTCTTAACTCAAAAAAAAAGGTTTTTCAAGCCCTATCAGCCTTATATTCTTCTCTTTCACTTTTCCCTCACTCCTAGTTTTCAGGCAGAACTTTCTAACTGTTTTATTCTTTATTTGCAGAAAAAAGACATTTTAAAAGCCTGAGTGTTGGCAGAATGACTTTCCCTGTGATCCCTTGGTCGCCTGCATCCTACAGCTGCTGTGCCAGTGGGCTCTGCCAGTGGGCTGCAGATTCCCTTCTACCCTTCAGGGCTCTCTGTGGGGAGCAGCAAGGAGAAGGTGCCTGGGCCTGCTGATTTCACAGCGAGCCTGTGACCTTCTCCAGCAACACAAGTGAGGTGAAGGTTGATGTTAGCTCACTGCAGCTGTGGACCAAATGTTCTTGCTTTAAAAGGGCTAATTGTTTACATCTTCTCAGAAGAAGCGGTGGTTGTTTCGTTCCAGGATGACATGGAGAGGGTCAGGAGAATGACCTGGTCATCAGAAGTGTGTCTTCTCCCTTACAGGAATTAATGTCCCTCCAAATAACAGCTGTAGGATTAGTTACCATTTTTTCTTGTCTCTGCATGTAGACTTTCAGGAACAGCCTTGCATTTTTTTTCTATCCATGCCTAATTGCATAATTCCTCTCCTCTTAAATGAGAATCCAATTACAGCTTTCCATGTATGCCAACTGCTTTTACCCCTTGGCAAGTTTGGTGGTTCCCCTTTGAGAATCCACAACCAGCAGCATGCAGCGGCCAGCCAAATTTATTGAAACAACAGTACTTATTATTCATACAGCAGCAAGAAAACAATTTTAAAGAAAAAGTAGTTCAAAGTAGCAGTAGTTTACATGCAAGTCTAACTCAGCCTAAGCCTGGACATCAGTGGCGGCCACTGAGAAGGTTCCATCTCAGCCAGCTCAAGGTGCCTCTGACTCTGTCTCTGATGTTCAGAAGGGAAGTGCTCAAGCATTTAATTAACTCTTGAAAGCAGGACAGACCTATCCAAATCACCAAGAAATATTCTACCCAACTAGAAATAGATTAATGATTTTTGCCTTTAACGAAGGCACAGTGTGTGCACACACGTTTATCCTCCCTCCACTTCTTTGGCCTGTTTGAAGTTCACGTAAGGTTTAAAAAACTTTGTCCTCTTTTAATAAGTATTTCATACATGATTGGATGGTTCCAGACTGAAGTCTCCTCTTTCAAAACAGAGCTCTGATCCTTGCTTCTTCCATATTAACAGAAAAGAGATTCTTTTGTCCCCATAAATAATGCAGTTTTGTCCCAGAAGACACTGCTTTGACACTGTGTTGACAAAATCTTCCCTATGTAGTTTAGAGACTGTTAGCAACCACCGACTGTGGCACTGCACTGCCAGGGAAAGAGCTGTCTTTCTGTCAGTCACCTTTCTTCTGACCTAGTGCCTCAGTGTTAACACAGCCTTTTCCCTGATATTGCAAATTGTCAAACCTTAAAAAAATTAATTGCATATCCGCTAGTGATCACTTCCATAGATGAGGCCTAAGGCAAAACACACAGCTGAAATACTATGCATCATCTTCTGACATTTTCTGGTAAATGCTGTCCATGAAATTGCAAATAAAATCATCAGGACCAGCTGCTCATTTCACCTGTGCCCTTCCAATCAGATCAGCTAATAGTGTCCTTACTCAAAAGTTTTCAAAGGTCAGACAGAATCTCTGCAGAACAAAGTGCATGTATATTACATAGTATATTATGTACACCAACTAATAAATATATATTATTATATAAATTGTTATATAAAGAACATATTTAGTATACACATATATAATAATAGCATACGTATTATATACCTGTATATAATTTATATATGGGTAACTTGCTTTTTCTTCCCTTTTGTTAATCAACCATTGCTACATTTGTGTTCACTGGGCTTCATTTTTCATGCACCTATAGAAGATGGTGTAGAAATGTCTGAAAATGTGTGAGAGGCTCAAGCAGTACCTCTGCAGCTACAGAGATCCTCTCAGCTCTCAAACTCAGATATAGGACGAGTGCAGCTCTGGCTGCAGGAAGGGCCTCTGTTGCTATTGGAAAGGCAAGCAAAGAACCACGGGCTTCAGGATTCAGTGAATACAAGCAAAATAACTTTTAACTCCAGTAGCCTTCCATGTCTGAAACTTCTTCCCATTATTAAGGCAATAGTTCTCCTGAAGAATAATCCAAACTACTGGTGAGAAAACCTAGAACTGATACTTAATCTGTCAGCATTGAACAGAAATTGATGCTTAACAAAGCAGGTAAATTGTCTCAGCTAGACAAATACAGAGTAGGGCAAAATCTTAACTTACACATCCTACCCTGCCAGGAGCTAGCCTAATACCACAAAATGCAATATTTAATTCAGCACTTTGCATAATACTGGACCCACAATGCATAATAAGGGATCTAAATATTTTAGATACTATTTTTTTTCCTAAATTCATATATTATTCATCAACACTGCTGGTATGAAAGTTCATTGGAAGAGATGGAAGAGATGTGAAGGAAAAATGTCATATTCTTACTATAGCAGTCAGCTGCATTCATACCTTGTCGTTCCCAAACTGAAATAATATTCTCTGAAAACCTGAGTGTAAAGGTCGAAATGTTTATTGAGAAAGAACACATTCTACCTGTAATTTCTAGAGAAAAATGAGTAGGTTGGTTTAAAGCATATTGAAAATAAATAAGAGAAGTTAACCTCATATGCCACATCTCAGGCTTTTCTGTGTTATTCCAGTTGAGATAATTGACAAAACAAGTATTTGCAGTGGGAGACTGCAGCATGATAGGAACTCATGTGAATGCATTATAATAGTCAAGTATTTAATCACTTTTCAATTCTTGTAAAACAAAGGCCATTTTCCAGAACTGTCTGAAGTGAGCTTGCTGTAGTCAATGAGTGTTCAACTCCTTTACATGAGACAATTGAGCTCACCACCCCAGAGAATGAAGACCTACTGTGTTTTAGACTATAACTCAGCAGGTGATTGAATATTATCTGCTTCACAGTAAAATACAAGTAAAATGAGCTCTCCAGCTGTAAATAATTTGGTCCAAAAAGTGAAAGCAAATTCATTTCTTAGGTAATAATCTCAGCTCTGCTGCATCATGCAGTGATTTTCTCTAACCAGTTCTGGATTTCTTATCATCAGCCACCCCAAAAAGGGAATGCTAGTGAGGGATTTTGTGAAAAGTCTCATTACTAAACTGAGCATGGAAATTCATGTGAAGAGTTTGGTGCAGAACATGGTCTGACTGAATTTTCTTCTCCCCAGCACAATGGGAAGAAATGGAATACTGGAATAATCTTCTTTGTCATCTAGAAATAGCTCTTTCTTTTTTCTTTCACTCACATCCCCAAGTTAATCCATGTGGTGTGAGAGCCCTGAAAATGCTCTCACATGCTTTGCCAGACTCTAGTTTATATTTATAATGCAAAATGAAGGGTTTTGATTATGTTTTGATTTTAGAATATCCATAATATTAAAAAGGCACTGTAATCGACAAATAACAAAATGAATCAACTAATCTCTTTATCCAGAGCCTTTCAGATCAATCATTAAAACACAACAAGGTTCTGACAGATGCCACCATGACAGATTTCTTTCCCTTCCACGTCGTTTTCATTGACACAGATTTTTTGATTTGGATCAGAATTGCGTTTGGGCTTTCAATGGCATGTAGTCAAATTACCTCATTTTTAATGTTAATTTCCTGAAAATAATTGAGAACCAATTCATATTTTCAATCTGTGTCAGGTGCTTGCCTATGAGGGCCTTTTTTTGTTGTTGTTGCCATTGACACACAATGTGATCCAGGAAAATGTCTGGTTCCTGTGGCGCTCTGCCCAACCCTGGCTTTGTGAAATAATTGGTTTCATTCAGCCAGGTTATTTGCAGTCATTTCCTGTAATGCCCCTTATTGCCTGCCACCATCTCGTGAGGCAGCTCTTTGGCATTTTCAGCCTCCATTTGTAAGCCCACCCACCCCGATCAGTGAACTATAGCAAACTTGTCAATTCATGAAAATTCCATGTCTTTCTAATATATAAAATACATGGATATCTATGCTAATTTTCTTTCCTCTACAGTTCAAGTTATTCCCATATTACACTGTGTGAAATAAGGTTTGCAAGAAAAAGTAATGTTTTTTATGAAACCAATACAGTTTCTTAGAAAAATCAAACAGGACCTTCTTCAGGTCTGAAGTAGAAGTGTTCATACAAAGTGATTTTCAAATATAGCCACAAGAACTTATCCTTCACAAGTGACACATAATATTTAAGTCCTCTACAACCAGTCAGATAACTAGAAAAAAACCTGGGGGCCCTTCTCATGAAATATCAAGATGCGAATTAGAATCTAAGTCTGCATAGAAAATGCTGTGTATGTACATCTACACAGCACACAGCCATCCCAGGCAGAAGTAATAGTTTTGGTTTAGAGAACAGAATTAGCTTTTCCATAACACACTGTCAGCTTTTCTGCAGAAAACTTGAATCTCCACACCACTGAGTAGCACAAATGTGCCCCACAGAGTCCAATGTAGCCTCATCCTGGCCTAAAATTTTGTGTGAACTTAAATGCTTCCTTGGGATATTTAAAAGACTTCCATTGCACCCCACCTGTTAAAAGCAAACCAGAATTCCAGAGATCGGAAGAGTCACTGTATAAAAACATTTTGAAAGCACTTCTAAAACACTCTACCTGTTTGTTAGATATTTGGAAAACATTGCTGTCAGCCTGTTTCTCACAGGTGGGGAGTTAAAATGCTTTTTCTTAGCATCTCTCTCCTCTTTTTCTGGCCCATCTCCAGTCCCATCTCCCCAGGATTTCTTACTCTTTGTCAATAGGCAGCTGCAAGCCCTTTAAAACAACCTGCTTTCATTTTTTTTTAAAACAACCAACTGACTGCAAGCTGTACAGCAGTGTCACAACCCCTCAGTTTTGTTCCTAAGGACATGCAATTTTTGAAACTGTTTGAATATATTTGATCTTTTCAGTTTTTAAAGGGCCATCAGGAAGGCTGATTGTTCCCAGCTAATTGCAGATAGAGAATCTGGCTGTTCATAACAGAAAAATGCCCTGTGTAGACAGACTTCAGTCATGATAATGCACGCAATTTGGTGTTTGATTTGGCAAATCTGATCCTGTACCAAGGGATTGTACAAACTGAGTTCAACTTGGGCGTGACTACACTGGCAAAATCTTGGTTTTCAGTGGTGTCTTCAGAGGCTGTTCAAAACACAGCTCTCAGTGTATGTTTCAGGCTTTCCCCAGAGTGCAGGTCCCCTCTGTTGGAGACAGCTTTTGAGAGCAGAGACCACCCTGTGGGGATGTTCAGACCAGGTCAGCTGGAAGCCGCAGAATGGCCACTGGCAGTACCCGGATCCCAGCTTTCCCCTCACAGGATACAGCCTTATGTGCCTTCTCTGCTTGCTGTGCTAGCACAAGGGACACTCTGGGAGGGTCCTTTTGGGGAAGGGATGGACATGACTTTCTACTGAAAGCCAACAGGATGGTCTAAGAGTCAAAGCAGAGGATTTCTTTGCCATACTTTCAGATCTGCCACCCAGAGGAGAAGAGTGAAAAGGCTGATTAAGATGAAGTGGCTGCCTCTCTTCTTCCACCTCTATTCACCAAGTACGGGAAGCAGCTTCTCTGACTAGGTGAAGTTAAGGACAAGAAATTCCAGGCAGCAAAACCCCTTGATCCATGTGATTTGTGCACACCACACGCTTGCCTCCCTTCCCACTCCCCAGGGCTCAGAGATGCCCACATCTTCTGGAACTGATTCGTGAGCTGAAACAGAAGGGATGTTGGTGTTTAATGTGCAAATATTACTGTGTAATAGTGACAGGAGTATTGCAAGTGACCTATGCAGTGAGGTGAAGTTACTACCCAGCAAGAGTAGGTTATTCTTTTCCTGTATGAATGTACTGATCTAACTTAGGAGAGAGCCGTGGGAAGGGTGGACAAGGATCACACCATAAATCCTGACAAGCTGCTATAAGCACACACTTGTAAGGCAACAAATGACACATCCACATAACCAGCCAAGAAGAGACAGACTTTTCTCTGAGACTTGAGTCTGGGGGTAAAAAAAAGAGCCAGAGAACTTCCAAAGGGAGCTTTCCCTAAAACACCATGGGACAAATGATTTGAGTTAATGGTACCAACCTTGTCAGCCCAATGGCAGAACTCAGCAGCACTTAGTGCTTAAGGTCCTAAGCACTTATCTGAGCCCACTCAGGAGCCTTCTGTAACAGTGCTCAGCTGGCAGCCTTCCTGTGCTATATATTAGACACAGATCTAAGGATAAAACAAGTAAGAGGAGAGAACAAAGTGGATTTGCAAAAATGCATATTATCTATGCAATTTCTTTTGCCACTTGAAGAACCTGAAAATTGGTTCTTGCCTTTTTTTTTCTTTTTTTTTTTTGTGGGGCTTCTTTATCACGTAAGAGTTTTCCTTCAGCACATATTGCAATTGCCCACCAGAGTATATAATTGTTAAGATGCTCAAAGGAATAGCTCTACCTAAGCAAAGCCTTGGGGTAGATTTTCTTTTGTGCTGGGGTTCTTGGAAGGTTTCATAATGATTATGTTTTAAAGCAATGTATGTCTGAGCACAGGAAAGGAGAGAGACTGCAAACTTCTCTGCAGTTCTGAGCTGGCAAATGTGTTTGTGATCTGCAGATGTTTGTCCTCTATCTCTTGCAGCATCTTAATGATGCAGCTCACTACGCTCTGCCACTTGCCCCTGAATTTTCCTCTCATGCTTCCCCTCAGCTTATTTTCACCTCATTTAATAACTATTAACATAATGCTGCTGTTAGAAGCCAGTAGGGGCTCATTGCTGCTCTCCTACATCCACTCTGTACCCTGATACACACACCTGTCTGTGCAAATTGAGCTAGTAAAGAGAAGGTGTTTTCTAGGACACAAAGATTTTAATAACAAGTTTTGTGCCTGGTGTAAATCAGCCTCACTCTGTTCTATGAAGTTTTTCCAGAAGTTACTGGCTTAGCTCAGGTGAGGAGGTGTTGGGTAGGTGACTATGAAAACCTCAAGGCAATTATTCTTTATTTCCTTTTTCCTTTCCTTGAAGCATCTCCAGAGTTGTAGTCCACTCAAACATCTGGACACAGACATCCCACAAAAAGATAAACCTGTCCAGCTGTCCCTAGTTTTCTTCAGTGCTATAGACTGATCTCTGGCTCACAGGAGTGGCTTTTCTCATACTTGCCAAGCCTTGAGGGGCTGTGCTGGGCCATGATGACAGTTTCACATAACACTGATAATTCATGCCTTTTGGAGCATAATAACCTTTGGTTATTTAAACATAACACTTGACAAATGCACATGATTCAGTTTTAAACATGATTATTCAGTATGGCCACAGCAAAACTCACATTAAGATGCTTCTTTTGCTTTTAATTCCTGCTTCAGTGAGCCGAAAGGTCTCGCATGAAAAAAAAAAATTAAACAAAATAAACATCCTTGTTAACTTCAGCAGGTTTTGGTGTTTGGGGCAGTGATGGTGCAAGTCACTGTGGCTGGAACTACGGATGGGTGTTAAATGGTTGTCACAGAGAGATGATGTTGTGCAGGCAAGTGATCCAGCATCACATTCCAGAGCCAACTGTGCTACGTTAGCAAGGAAGGTGGGCCAAATTCATTTGAAAATGGCCTTTTGTCTCCAGACTTTCCATTTATTTTTTATATCTGCCAAGAGGGTAGTTTAGAGAACATTACATTGTCATAACATTGCATTCCACTGGCAATATTCCTTAATTGTAGTAATAATACATAATCAGCCATATACGTATGAATTAATATATTACATGTACAGCTTCAGCACTAACTTCTCTTATACCCAAGACCAGTAACACCTGCCTGCCTCATTAGCTGAGTTTCAGGACATGAATTTCTTTCAGTTACATGCTTGGGGTTTATGTTATTTTTATAATAAGAGCCAGTGATGTTTCTGTCAGAAACACGGAGATTTTTTGTGAAATCTACAATTTTTATATAATAAAATTTTCAGAGAATAGTCCAGCTTTGTAGCATGTTAATGGGCTGGCAAAGGATGAGCTCTTTTGATGCTCACCAACACAGAGGAGCTTAGGGACACTCTCACTGTCTCTAGCTGCATGTGCACAGTCTGCTGAAGGTTTTACTGTGACTTATTTTCCTGAGGGTACTTGTTGGACCTGTGGGAGCAGGCACTGTTCCCTAGGCAGAGGGGAGCAGCTTTTGAGTGGAAAGGAAGGACACAAAGAGTCAGAAAATAGGGAGTTTTGATAAAACCTTTTGTCTGCAGTAATGGTTAGGCAACAATTAAAAGCCAAGGGAGCAAGCTTCTCAGCAGGCCTGGGGCAGAGCAGCTTCAGCATGTCCCAGCTACTGACAGAAATGTGTGTGACTTCATGCAGTGTTCCACATCCCACCATTCATTTACTGTCCCCCACCCACATTAGGCCTACAGCAGCTCATGCCACAGTCCCACCCATCAGTGTCACAAACTCGCCTTCACTGTGAGCCAGCTGAAAAAAGGCCAGTGGGGCCTATGAAGGATAAAAAAGAAAAACATGCTGTGATAGACGCCTGTTCTAGAAGGGTAGGTAACACTGGTGCAAGAAGAAACAAAAATCAACAGCAAAGATCAACGACTTTTGTCTGTCTCTGCAAAAGCTTTGAATGGCATCTGCTGAATGCCAGTGTTTGCAAAGCCCAGTTTTTAATTGAAACAAAGAGCTACAAGTGCCACACAGAATAACTGGCCGGCTTTTTGCTGTGTTTTGCAAAGGTGAAATGTGGGACTGTGGAAGGGGGTGACATTGGTGAAGAGACTACCTTTGAAATTATAAAGAAAAATGAACAGGGGATGAAAAGAGAGGGAATTGGAAGAAATGGACCAAGAAGAACATTATTTTGTGTAAATTAAATTTAAATAAAAAAGGATGACACTGGTTCTGATCTTGTCATGCTGAAGTATTTTAAGGCAAACAGTAATAAGAGAAATATATATAACATGAGTACCCCATAACTATCAGGTCTACATTTTTTCCTTTCTAATAATGAGGTTGCTGAAGCACATTTGTCAAGAAGACAAATAAACACCCTTTTTTATTGACCAAAAATGGCAGCCTTAGTCACTTAACATCTTCAGGGTTCACCTGCATCAAGGTGAGGAACTGTGAAATCTGTTGAAAAAGGGCAAGAAAATGCCTCAGAAATGTTAGGTTACCAATTGACCTGTCTTTCAAGGCTCCTTAAATAGCTGGGCAGAGCTGAGGGTCCTTTTCTGTGCCTTGCTGTTTTCAGACTGCTGGGGAAGTTGAATTCTTCCACTCCAGTCTAATCAAGTACAAGACTTGCAGGAAAATTCCATCTGAACAGTGACAACCATAAAAGAGAACTGCAAGCCATCTCTGCCTGGAGAGTTTCCATGGGTGCTGGCATACACGTGGTGGGTGGGTTCCTCCTAAGGGCCAGCAGACTTTGTCACCTCAGAAAGGGAAGAAAGGACATGGGAATATTCAATCACGTGCATAAAATCTGGCAGCATTAAAAGAACAACTCCTGCTATTCCCAAACAAATGTATTATTAGGCATGGCTCAAATTTCATCTGATGTCACATGCCAGAACCTACAAAGGCAAAGATGTTTACCTGCTTCAGGCAACTGCATGGAGGCATAGGGGTAGAGTGGTACATTGATGCAGCGAAGTCACAGGGCAGATGCAAGTCAAGACAGGCAGCTGCCACAGAGGCAAGTGGTTTCTAAAATGTAAAACAGGCAAAATCTTACCTCTGGTCTCACGCAGGCTACCACAGTGGTAGCCACAGGGAAGATACAGCAAGGTGTTACTAGCTTTCTGTAATAAGAGAATAGCAGTGAAAGGATGATTTGTGACTCTAAGGAAAACTGTGCCACTTACTGTCACAGGATGTTGAACTCAATGGCATACATTTGTTCAAAAATATTTAGACTTGTTCATTCACATTCAGTTATTATTAAATATGACATTTTGGACATACCTACCTTGCCAGAAAGGGCCTGAACATTGTCAGATGTTCTTTGTCAGATGTGAGTCATTTCATACTGGCCCTTTCCCTTGCACATGTTCCCTGTGAACTGTCTAATGGACAAGAGCAGAACCGGGATGCTGGGCTAGACGAAGCTCAAGTCTGACCTCCTATGGCCTTTCCCCTGTTCTGAGGAGGGCAAATCCAGACTAAAAGCATAAAATGACTGCATGGCAGCCTATATTCATTGCAGTAAATACCATGCTAATGCATGTACTCAGATGCTGAGAGGTAGCTGCCCTGGAGTCTGAGCACAGAAAATCTGTCAGCCAGAAGACCACAGAGATGTATCCTTAGACAAATAGATCCTTATTACAGAGGAAGAGTTATTGGCTGTTCCCTTGTCTGCCCTTGAGGGAGCACAGATACAGCCCCCTGCTGGCTGTGTGAGCCCCCAGCCCCTCAGAGCCTTCCCTGCCAGCTCAGCGTCCTGCAGCACAAACAGCCCTGCGGAACCTCAATCAGGCCACTCGCAGTGTGTCTGATGAACAGAGCAAGCTTTTCTAAGTCCAGGGCTTAAAGCTGCAGCCTAGCTCCAAAAAGCACTTATTTGCACTGTACAATCCCTAACATACTTTCCTATAGGAGTAGTACTGACTTTTGGTTAGTACCTGCACTGATAATTACACTCACCATTGATTTTTCCCATTCCAGCGAGGCAGGTGTACGTATAAGCAAATATTTCCTGAATTCGACCCAGTAGGAAGAGAAGTATATTCACATGGCAAACAGTTTCCAGACAAGTGCAGGTATTTGACTGAAAATTAAATATAAGCAGCAACCTCCAGTATGGTTTAAACCTTAGGGAGAGAGAGAGACAGCTCCTTTCAATCCTTTCCTGTTTGGTGAGCCCTGTGTATTTTCCAGTGGATGCCTGCATGGGTGGATTAAATCTAAGCCCACTGGCCATCAGCTCACCGCAGTCCTTGGACCACTGATCCATGATCACAGGTTTTGGAATCACTACCAGCAGCATCCTCAGCATCTGTCCAGGCAGACACACAGCCCTGGCAGCAGGAACACTGAGCACCAGGGCTGGCCCAGGAGGTTGCTGTCTACCCCTCCTGCAAGTTTCAGGCCGAGGACTTCCGCAGGAAAAATGGGTGTGCTTTTTAACAACCCTCAAATCATGATTTGTGGAATCACTTTCAGAGTCTAAGTCATCATCCAGCACCATCGCTGCCCTGGGCACAGAGAAGCCCTTTGGCTGAGCACTGTGCCAGGATTTGTGGAGAGACACGCTCCTGTGCCCTCGGTAACTGCTGGAGGCACCCCCCTTCACTGGCCAAAGGTGGAAGTTTGGAAGTAGGAGAAGCAGATGTTGGATACAGACACATAAATGGGAGGGGAAAGAGGAGCAGGAAAGAGGACCAAAACTAAGCTAGAGTGTGATACTATTGCCCTCTGTCGATACATCCAGTAAATGAGCACAAGGAAGGTGGAAAAAATGTGAAGGGGAATGGATGAAGCTGGTAAAAATCAACAGGTACACCCTGCTTGTGAATAAACTTAAGCTGCAAATCAGAAAAAGATTTCTACTCTGAGAAAAGTAAATCTGGAGAACAGTCCTTGAAAGGAAGAGCAGGGACAACATTTACTACAGTTAGGGTGAGATTTATTAGTTTCTGCAGTGCTTATCATAGTAGCCAGTAGTCAAAACAGACACTTTTTTGGTATCTATGCACAAGACCTTTTACTATGTTGTTACAAAACAGATGAATCCACTAACCTGACTGCAACCAAAGGGTTACAAATGAGCAGAGCAGAAGCTTCCATCAAAAACGTTGTCAGGAAAACATCTGCTGCTGTGAGACAAATTCTTTGGTGGTATGTCATATTTTAGATATAAGGGAGAGTTTCAAGATGTCCAAGGGGACACAGAACATGGCAAAATTTCCACAATGAGATGCAGTCTTACCAGCAAGCGTCTGCTCTGCCCATGATGCTCTGATGCTGAAAAAATCTTGTGGCAAAACAGGATAAATGCAATATGGGTTGGTGGCATAGGTGTTGCTCTTGCTTATTAGAATGTGAAATTAGTTGAATATTTTTTTGTCAGTTATGATTATTTACGTGCGTGGGTGGAAACAAGCACTTTCTTGAGCTTTCTGGTTAGTCTGCTACTGCTCAAGCCCAGACAGTTTTAGCAAACTAAACACACAAGGTTGACAGAGCAGCAAGTAGACAGGTAAAAGAGAGGTCAAAGCATGTCTGCAGTTAAAAGTAAAAAAGCACAGCACGAGATGTTGGAACTTGTCTGAGCTGCAGCCAGAGTGAGACTGCAGGCAGGGAGCTGGGACTCGAGGACAGACCTGCCACCCAGCCGGCAAGGTGAGGAGTCCTGGGGTGACTGTCACCAAATGCACGGGCAGTTGGTTGCACAGGTCTGGGCTGTAGGAAAACAACAACAAACAAAAAAGTGACAGGGCTGACAAGTGAGCTGCTCTCTGGGCTTTATGGAAACTGAAAGGCTCATACTAGAACTTATAATTAAGGGAGACACACTGATCCCCAAATTGTCTGACCTACTCCATGATTTGTACTCACATCCAGAGCTGTATGCTGAGGTGGTCCCTGTCACTATCTAAACTTTGTCCTTTCTTCCAGAAGCCCAGATCCACCAACTGCAGTGAACTGAATGGGGCACTGCAGTCTGGACATGTTGTTTTCATTTCTGCTTTCACTTCTTGTAGCTTCCTCATGCAAACAGCAACAGGAAGGCATCATGATGAGTAACAGCTTCAAGCTGTCCCGTGCAAAGCCATCATTTCCCCTTTTTATTGCAGTTTAGCATTTTTGTTGTGTAGTATATGTACTGCAGTTGTATGTTTTCAAATGTTCACCCTGCCTCCTCCATGATTCCAGGCAGCCTTTCCCCTGTCCTCCTCATTCTAGCAGCTCTCTTCAGCTACACACGCATTCAGAAAGTATTGGTTCTCGAACCATTTGATAGAGCATTGTCATCACCCAAGAAACTCTTCAGAAACAATTTTTAAAAGCTTATTTCATGAAAAAAAAAGCCAAAAAGTGACCTACTTATCAATGACTACTTCAGTAATTCCTAACGCAATTTGATTGAGGTGATAGGAGATTAGCAAAGCACAACAACTACTCTCACAGAGTTAAAACATAATCCAAGTATAAAATGTATTATAGGTTTATCCAAGCCTCATCACAATGTAGGATCAAGGGCAACTATTAAGACAGAGATTTAACTTCACAGTTAAAACCACCAGGAAGTAGCTAAACCTTTGTTTCTCTTGCCATATCTACTCAATCTTTTGGTAGTGGCCACCTGTGAGATGCAGAAAGTCTGTGAGGGATGGAATGGGGGGCTGGGGCAGCTGTGTTTGCAGCTGTCCTGAAGACACGTGTGGCTCAGCCTTCATCCTCATCAAGCATGAGTATTCCTTCCCACACCTCTCCTGACCCGTCCTGTCTGTAGAACCGTACCTGGGATGTGCTTTGCCAGGGATGGACTTCCTGGCAAATGTCTTACTGGGAACTGCAGTGCTAAACAGCAGCAGGTAGCTACCTCCATGCCTCAGAAAAGGCTGTGCAAGTCTTCAGGAGTGGCTTCCTGCTGAAAGATCTGATTGTGATATGGATTTGGTGCTTCCTGATGAGTCCTGGGCAAAATGAGTAGGTTCCTCAGGAACTTTCGGGGCTTGAGGAGATCCCTGCCAACTGAATGTGACATGGTGAGTGAAGGTGTCCCTAGGGAGCAAGGAATGTCCTTCTGCTGGGCAGGTATGTTGCTCAGCTGTGGTTGAGCACCTGCAGCCCTGGCTGGGCAGTTTCTGGGCCCTGGTTCGTAAGTCACAGCACCTCACAGTGCCCTGTCAACCCTGCAAGGGCTGCCCAGGGCTCTGCCCCGCTGTCATCTCTCCTTCACTCTACCTTGGCTACCCACAACAGTGGGTACATGTGGATTTTGGGATTATGGGACTGTGGAATTTACTTGGCTCCTTAAGATAGGTGATAAAAATGTGCAGAAAAAAACATCCACTTGCTACAGCAGGCCCTGTGTCGGGCTCAATTATTGCTGCTGGCAGGCCCCTTCTCAGCCCATCCAAAAGCTAACGCTGCTGGGTTTTTTTCCATATTCTCTTTGCTTGCAGTTTGGGTTCTTCTTCCATTAAAGAGTGGGTAGGGATGCGTGAAAAATTAAAATGTGTTATTACTTACTTCCCTTCTGAACCGCTTGCTTCCCTAAGGGTTATCTCCTTCTTACTCTACCTGGTGACAAGGGCGCATTGTGCCTGGCTTTCCTTAATCTCCATCCCACACAAACCTCGCTGCTCAGGAAGGTTATCAAAATTAAAATACCAGACTTTTGTCTGAAAACGTTTCCTTACCCATTATCACACCAAGGATTATGAGAGTTGAAAGAAAGGGGGAGATTGGTGAGGGGTGGGAGAGGGAAGGACAGGAATTTTTTCACAGGAAGGGGGAAGAGAATTTTTTTTTTTAATTGGAAAATGTGGTGATAAAATCATAGAATTAATGAAGTAAAAGAGCTCAAGGTCAGTGCAGTACCTGAAGATATTTTAAGCACATTTTCTGTCTTGGTTTCTCACAAAAACTAGCCAGTTTGTGCACATCTGTTTGCTTCGCCATTCCACTCTCCATGACTTTCACAGTCAAATCTGAGAGAGGAGCAGTGGCTTCCTAAGTAAATTAATTTCTCCCCTTTTCAAAAAAAATCTCCTGGCAGAGAACCAGGCTCAAACATTGTTTCTCAACCCACTTTCAATGCTCATGGATCTAACTTTGAAATCGTGCAGAGCACCACCCCACGTCTTACCACCAACCCTGCTACGGAAGGAGTGCTGCAAGGGACAACAGGGTTCATTTCATAATGACTACGATTAGTTATACCTAAAGGAGCAACTAATAGCTGAAGGGGAACAACTGCCTTGTTTTAAAAAATGACTGACGCAACAGAAACACATCCACTGGAGAGTCATACAGTTGTAGAAGGGGTTGGGCTGGAAGGGATCTTAAAGATCTAGTTCTGACCCACCCCTGCCATGGGCAAAGACACTTCCACTAAACCAGGTTGTTGAGAGACGCATGCAGCCTGGGCTTCTGAGGCTCATGGAGACCCAGCCTCGTGAACAGCCCTGAAGAACTGAGCTTGGAAATGAGGAGCATTCATAGGGATGAATGGCTCCAGGAAAGTGCCATCTCCTCTGCATGTTTGCTCTGTGTTTTTGCTCACAGACAGATCAGCACCAGAGAGCAGATGTGCTGGGGTGGAACCTGGCAGGGGCTGGAGGGAGGCCTGGGCTTGCTGCGTGCTGCCCTTGCTGCTTGCTGCCCTGCTGCCCTCCCAGGGACACCGGGCCCTGGGTCCCCAGGCTACTGCAAGTGCATGCCAAAGACACACTCTTTCCAAGGGGGAAATGATCAGGCCTCCAAACAGTGCCTGTGCAGGGGCAAGGCCAGTGCTTAGCAAAAGAAAGCACATGTGTGGCAGGCTATGAATAATTGATTCTGGTGACAGTGATTCACAGATGTGACATCACTTTTGGGTGCATTAGGATGCTGAGCATCCTTTGGGGAATATTAGGAGCTAGATGACCCAGGGAACTCAAAGATGTTAATGCATAATTTATTTTACAGGAGAAAAAGGAGACTTGAGCAGTCCACAAAATTCTGATCATATCTCATTTCTTTTGTTGTGTCTCCCTCAAAAGATTGTTCCAGCAGAGGCATTATATTCTTATATAAAAATATCAACTTTCCACAGGGAACATTTTTCTCTGTGAACAAAATCCAAATTCATTATATTTTTAATTAAAAGCTCAATCTTTTTTAATTATTATAGCTCACTGAAGCAGGAGTCCACAAATAACAGGTCAATCAAAAAACAGAAACACAAAAGGCGAAACAGACCACTGAGTTTCATTCAGTAACTGGAAACCAGGTTGAATTCTGGTGCTCAAAGAATCCCTCTGAAGTTTAGTCCTGTAAAAATCACACTTTCTCTCCTAACCCCTACACCAGTAGCATGTCCTGCAAAAGTATATCTCTCTTCAGATGGGATTTGCTGGTGATATCACCTGCAGCGCCTGGCTGCTGGCTGCTTTCTGTGGCTGAAAACCCCTTTTGATGCCAGCCTTTCTCTCCTTTTTAGTGGGTATTCTTTGCTCTCCTTTTTCTGAGTGAGTTTCTTTTGTTCCACCTGTCTTCCCCTTTGGTTTTGTTCCTCTCCTTTCTCCCCTAAATTGCACAGCTTTCTAGCAGCTTTTATCCTCTGTTTCTTTTTTTCTTACAGATTCTGAGAGAAAATGAAGAAAGCACCTCTTAAGGAAAGAGGTTGCATGAAAAGTTTTTTTGCTTTGCAATCAGATTAACTCTTTGATTGTCAGATATCCATCTATATAGCACTTGGGGTAATAATGACAATTTCCGTTACTCAGGTCTATCAGCTTTGGTAGACGTGCTTCAAAGTTTCTTCTTGCCTTCATTGCAAACAGAGTATTTTCCCAAAGATACGTCCACAGAAGTATTGCACTAAGTCTTTTCGTACAGATCATATATGATAAAGTTGTTTCAGTATTATATGGGACTTCAGTAGCTTTATTGTTAGATGCTACTCAACTAGAAGAGTCAAGAACTGAAGCTTCTCTCTGGTAACAGCTCCTTGGGACTGCCCTTGTGTTTTCATCTGGCAAACTCTGCTAAGATTGTCACTTAAGCTTCTTTTGAAAGCAAACTTCTGCTAGATCAGAAACACTACAGAAACACTTTAGAAATGTTGTTCAACGTGGACCTTCATACCATGTGCAACACGTGGAAATTCCCTCCTCCAACCCCTGTCCAGGGGATGGCTGCTTGGATGGCAGTTTCGAGGTCAGGCAAGGAAGGCTGGCACTAAGGCCAGCTGTGTAATCTGAATTCAGCCCTCCCATGCACTATGCTGCATTCACTGAGTCCATGGTCACCCACGGGTCTGCGGGAATAAGCAGGGACCAGAGGAGTAACTGGGTTGTCAGGTGTGTGCAAGTAAAAGCTGCAGAAGCCCCAGAGAGGGCTGTGCCAAACAGGATGAGGAAGGACAGCCAGACTGAAGCTGTTTGCACCACTGCTGTGAGCTTGTATGTTGGTAGATACACAATTTCAGAAAAGGACCTGTCTTATCAGGGGAGCATTAGCTACCACATAGCAAGGAAGAGGATGTCTATATTTCTTAGCCCTGAGAACATGTCTGTTTGGCTTGTAGACCTTTTATATTTCCTGAAATGCAACTCACAAAGACTGTGAGCCAACATAACCCAGAAGCACAATCCATAGGGATATATCTGTGTATACATTATTAAGCATCAAAGGTGAAGTTAGACTAGCAATAACCCAAATAAAATGCATTGTGATTGAATAATTAATTCAAGTAATAATAAGTAAAATAATTCTGATTCCTTTCTTCTTTTCACCAAACCTTTATTATGCAGGGTTAGAGTGATCAGAGAACTAGAGAACACGACTTAAAATGAAAGATTGAACTAATTGGTACTGTGCAATCTATGGAAGAGAAAATGAAGCAGAGACACGATAAAGGTTTTCAAATACCCTGCTGCAAAGAAGGGAGCCTTACGTTTTCTGCATCCATGATGAGTAAGACCAAAACCAGCAGGCTTTATCTGCGGCTAAAAAAGATTCGGGCAAGACATTAGGAAGGACAATGACTCAGTAAAGGACAGTAAAGACAGGGAATAGCCCACTTGGGGAAGGTCCATCTGTGGGGTTCTTTAAGAAGAGGTTAGAGAAATGTCCACCAGGCTGTCTGGCCTGCTCTGGGAGATATTTTAAGGTCCTTTCCAGCTCTCTTTTCTATGGTTCTACATTTTACACATATTTATGAAGACTGTTTATATGATAGAAAGCCTCCTGTTTCACCACATTGCACTTAACTAAAAATTCTGTCACTGGCATCTGTCAGAAAAGGACTGAGCTGATGAGGACTTTCAAAAATTGACTACAATGCAGGGATTAAAACTGCTGAATGTTGTTTAATTCCTTATACGTGTCAGGTCTTGCTTCAGCGTAAACTCATAGGATAGTATTGTGGGTGAGTGACGTGTAATACACACATTGTGTATAGGAGCCTCACAAACCAGAGCCTGGAGAAAGAAAGCATATTAATAATATGTTGGGCACCTCAGGATTACGGGACAATTCAAACACTTGCTGGCAGAGGCATTTTTTATAAGCCCAGGTCCATATTTTCAGTGGGGAACATCAGGGATCAAATGTGCAACCATACTTTATAATAGTGCCTTAGTAGAGTTCCCCTGCTGTTAAAGGGTGATCACGGGGTGACCAGGCACAAGCAGCCTCCCGTACTGTGGGCTGCAAGAAAGGTCCGTCAGCCTTCTGCAAGGTCATACAACAACTTCATACAAGGAGGTTGTGAGATATGTCATGACCAGTTACAGTACAAGGGGAAATACAAACCATGGAGGACAGTTGCTGTGTTCACATCAGTTATTTTAAACTCTCCTAGATATTTAATTTTGAAGCTTTGACTTCTCCCTTGAGGGAATCAGTGTTTCTCTGCAGCCTCTCTAAGTGACTTGGGTGCCTAAATTAGCTCCTAAGTTATATGGTATGAGAACCTCCCCGTGTAATTATCCTGGTATTTGTCTGCAACACTATGTTTAACATCCTAACTAGTGAGCAATAATTTACTGAATCCAGAACTGGTGGTCCTTGAACTTCAGACAAAGTTGCATCAGTAGCTGGATTTCAGAGACGTGGCCCATAGCCAGTTTCTGGTCAGATCAGTGAGGCTCCCAGCTGAAATATCTAGAGAGTGACCTCAGCCTCTTGCAGTCCAGTGACAGCTTGCTCATGGGAGAAGCTCTCAAAAGGAATATTAACCAGTTATAAAACCTGACTTTCTGCCCAGTCTTGATTCACTTGCATGGGATATATATATAAATGTGATATATAAAGTATTTGAGCTCCCTGCTATGTAGTAAGCACTTGGTTTGTGGCAGACAGGTACTTTTTGCAACTGCAAGTTCATGCGGGATTTACAAATAGGCAACTGACTTCCTGGCTGCATGGCTGTAAACCCTTGTTTCTCAAAAGAAAGAAATCAGAGAAGGAAGAGGTGTTTCTGAGTTTCACACAGCTCCTACCTAGAAAAGTCATATGCAAGCCTGATAAACTGCAGAGTGAGCCCTTGCAGTCACTCATCTCTCTTTTAACGTGATGGGTAACAAAATGCCATGGTGGGACAACAGTCCAAGAGTCTGTTTAGAGCAAACTCATTTGCAGTGATTCTTTGCAAGTCAACACCATGTAAGAGCCCAACAGGCAGAAATGAGTGCATGAAATGTACATATTATCCTCTCATCTCTTGCTGATTTACAGCACTTCACAGTCATTCTAGCAGAGACACCCACAGCTTCAATTTCTTCTATATTTATGCAGGAAAACTTCCTAGGCAGGAATTTCCACCCTGAGGTTCAAAGCACACCGTAAGCCCGCATCTGCTCCGCATGGATGCAAGAGTGAGGTTCCCTCAGACAAAGGCTTTTGGAAGCTATTAAGAGTCCCAGTTTTTAGAAAGAAAATAAGCTGGTGTTCAAAGTACTTAAGCAGATATGTCAAAGGCATTAGTATATGCTTAAAGTTAACCCCTTTCTTGTCCTTAACAGGTGGTTTTTTCTTCCTAATTTTTGTTTTAATAGCTACATCACAGCCCTGCAGTGTAAATGGAAGATTTGTACTGATTTCAGTGGGATCTCAATGGCAGCTCTGCTTGCTTTATCTTTAGTCATGTCAACATTAGCTTTAATATCTTTGAATAGTGTGTGTGCCAACACTTGCTTCCATTTTCTACCACCTCTCTGATTGATCTGCATGGGGATTTGCTGTCATCTGTGGGTAACTGATGGACCTTGCAACAAAATTCTATTCCTTGGCTCTTAACTGTCAAGAAGCTTTATTCCCCCCCTCGTTATTTGAAGGGTTTCCAATTCAAGCAACAAAGTAATTAAGGGCACTGGAGTTAACATTGACTGTAACAGGACTATCCATCCAAATTTGACTTACATTACCTAATTTTGATTTTTCCCTGCAGAACATTTACAAGGCCAGGCAGGTGTATTATCTCTGCATACCATTCATTATCAAGCATGACTGGGACAGGTGGCAACATACTGATGTGTGTTTAATGGAACAGACGTTCAAATGCATATTTCAAAACTGGGAAAATTATTTCCTTTGTAATGCTGTCAAATCATGAGCAGTGACAATTTCAGGAATACGCTACCTCATCCCAAACTGTGTCTCACTTTCATGTCTAGCTGCTGCCAACCGGTATTTTATTTTTCAGACTTTTGTGGTCTTCACTGATGTCTGCTGTCCATGTTTGGAAAAATTACATGAGTAGTTTCAGTATGTAACTCACTTGTTTTGATCCAACAGCATGTGGCCCTGCCTGGACTGAATGACCCCTGTGTCATTGTTGCCTTAACCTTCTGTACCTTTCAATCCACCAGCATTTGAAGTCAGTGGCAGCTGTTTTTATCTCCTAAGCTCAGCCCCTGACCTGGAAGTCAGTCTTGTGCCAACTGCTTCTGCATGTCTGGGGGGACTACTCTGTTTCAGAGGCAGTCCAGATGGCTGCAGCTGTGTAAGAGAGCATCACTGTCTCATTTCTCCTAGCTTGGGACCCACTCAGTTCACGTGCCTTTTCAGAAGGGTGTCGTTCTCCCAGCTGCGTGCCTTCCTTCTCCTAGGGCAAACATGGAAAAGACTACAGGTTTGCACAAGAAGTGGAGGCTAATTAACACTGTTGACATTAGTTGTGTTTAGATTTTAATCCAAGTGCTGGTGGGCCAGTTCTCTCTGGGAGGAGAGAGGTGTGTAATTGGAAGAGGAAGGTGTGTACTTCCAATGAGGAGCACCAAGGTGAAATGCCCAAAGTCCTCTTTGGTATATGATTTCCACACTTACAGCTCCAGCTTTCACTCAGTGCTCATGATGCTTGAGTCGCTAATCCTCAGACTCAGATCCAATTTTCAGCTGCAGCAAGCTAAAACCCTCAGAGAGTCTCATTGGTTTCAGCAAAATTATTCGACTGAGCAACGCTAAGGCTGAGTCCTTTCCTTAAAAAAAAGGACAAATAATTTTGTTCTATTTAAATTCGGAGTCCTTCATGCGCCTGAGAGTCATAGGAAACTGTTTTCATGGAAAGGGATGCACAACAGCCTGATGGAGATCACACTGAAGTCAATGACCACCTGTCTGCCTTAATGTTACAGACAACTGCAAGTCTCTGGCTGTCTTGAAGCCACAAATAAGGTTTTTTACTTTATTATCACCATTTTAGAAGCATAAGGAATATTTTATTTAACTGAAAACCAAAAATAGGTGAAATTATAAATATTTTATAAGTCAGTTTTCATAATGGTAATATTCAGAACTGCTTAAATGAGGCAAGGTATTTGTGGTAACTGACCTAGTTCTTGAAACCAGGGGATATTTTTAAAAAGAAATTTAATTAAATGTAGATAGAAGCTGTATATTTAAACAATATCAGATATTTCAGAAATGAAGTTATTTTTAATTCTACACTTTAAGTACTTCTTGATTTCTTTGAACTTTATTGTCAAATACGTAGAAAGTTAATTAAGAAATTTCTTTCAGAATCAGGTCACAGAGTGAGTTAAAACAACACAACTTATAAAACAACATCCATCGCCATAGACTCCTTGTAGCTCTGAAATCTTAATGCCATAGAATATGGGCAATACTTTTAAATATATTTAATCCTTCTCTTGTGACTTTCTTTTTGCCTAATCATGCTCCTACCGCATCAGCATAGTCACTAGATGTATTCACAAGATGTTCAAAAGAAGTGTCAAACACGGTACAAATTGATTTTAGCCCAGCTAAAATGGAGGGTATAGGAACATTAGGCATTTTGAGGCAATGAACCAATAAAAATTCCCAAGAAGAATCAGTGACCATCAGGCAAGGTGCGTAACACATGTACCGAACACTCCAGATACACAAAGGAAAAGGCTCTGACTGACTGAGATTTTATTGAATGGTAATGGAGGCATTTCTCTTGTTGTTGTTTTTGTTGTTGTTTTGGCTTTTATAGGAGCTGGGAGGGGGGTTTTTTGCTTTTGTAAACTGGAAATGGGTAAGGACAAAAGAGGTTTTTTGTTCAGTGCAAATATTGAACAACTCTTTCACACAGATGTGCTACTATTTCCAGCTACTGTCTACCTGAAGGAGCCTAATCTGGGCAGGCTGACAATGTTTAGAACCTACTTCCTCTACAGCTGTCACATATCAAAACTTCTCATCTTTCACTGTCTAAACAGAAGTGCACTCTGCTGGTCCAAGACATTCAGCTCGCATGCTTTGGGGTAGTCTCAAAAATGGTCATAAATAGACAAAGAATCAAAGAAATGCAGCAAAATGCTAACTTAGGAAGATAAAATCCCGGTCAGATCCCCTTTTCTTCACACTACATACCTTGCATAATGTCAGCTGCTTCCTTGAATTTCTTCTGGCATCAGGAATGGTACAGAAATTATACTGAGAGAAGTAAACAGCTAAGAAAGATTTGAAGGATGTGACAAAAATAACTTTTTAGAATTGTTTATACCAGATTCAACATTAATAAAGACATTGACCTATTAATAAATGCCAATTAACTTTAATCATCTGACTCGTGACTTAGATAATCTTGTTATTCACAGATGAAAAAGAAAAAACAAGAGGTTGAGAGTTAATGAGCTACTTCTGTGCAACTTCTCAATAACCTTTGAAAACGCAGAAGCAACTGGGAGAAAAACCTTGTAGTTCATTCCTTTCTCTTTAGAGTTAGTGATTCTCTGGAGACACTCAGTGTTTGGATGATGTCCTCACCTCCAGCTTCATGCAGACCACGGAGACCCTCCTTAGGAAAGTGCTCTGTATTTTCGACACTTGTCTTTCTGATAAATTTCACGGGCTTCACTCAAGCAAAAGTCTCCATTTTGCTTGACAAAGAATGGACTGATTACCACCAATTACTGGAAATTTATTCAGCAACCAAATTGTGTCAGCAAACACCCATGCAATAATACTTTAATCCTGAATCAGTCATTCTTGGGGAAGGTCACAATTATAAGCACTTGACTGTAATTTGTGTGCTTTATTTTCTCCATGGCTAATTCATTAGCTAAGATGTCCACTTTTATTTACTACACTTCAAACAAACTGGGGATTGGTTGGTTCCTGGGAAGCGCAGGTCTGACCCAATGTGCTGAACATGAGGCTCACACAGATGATTTGTCGCAGTGTTGGCTGCCCAAATGTTGCTGGCAGCTTGCTTACTGCAAGTTGCTTGTCTCAGTTACTTGATCACAACGTACCTGCCAGGTGATAAACTGATTTAAATGGACATATTGCAAAACTCCACAGTATCCACAAGAGTCTCTTCAGATTAAAAAAAAAAAAAAAGAACACATCACAGACCACCTCTTACCTACCAGAAAAAGAGCCAACAAGACCCAAAAGAGCCAAACAGAGAAAAGGCAAAGTTAACTACAAAGGACCCAGCCACAAAAAGGGGAAGATGAGAGCTGTTGATGCACCTCATGCTGGATATCCCAAGTAAAGAATGTATCACACTCACTGGCCATAAATGGCCCTGTCCATATGGCACAGCAAAGAAACTTCATGCTTGCTCTCCTTTTTATTTTCAACAAAATAGGTATATGTGAGCACTCAAATGGTTCTGTAAACCAAGTAACTTATAAAGTGGGGTAGAAGTAGGCACCAATCAAACCTGACTGACCACAGTGTGGAGAGGAGTCTGGACTGAGTGGCCCAGAAGGTCCTAAGAAGCAGAAGACCTGGTTCTCTGTGGCAGGATAAAGGTCTGTGAAGTATCGTCTCTTGGTCTCGAAGATCCTTCTTAGGGTCACCCAGGAACACTGCCTTCACAGGGGTCCTGTTTGGTGCAAGGCACAAGCAGGTGTTTTTAGGGAAGGATAGCAGTGAGATGCGAACCGTGGCTGGACTCTCCCCTACCTTGTCTTCACCCAAACCTGCGTTCTCCAGCTGGAGCGTCTGTGAACAGGACCACTTCTCCCTGGCTTTGCTGCTTCCCTTACTAACAGGGGCCATAAATACTATGAGCATTCAGCTCACACAGATAAAACCTAAGTTCAAAGAGCAAAGTCTGTCAGACCGAATAAAACCGGAGGCTGTCTCAGTGCGTAAGTGCAGCTGTACCTTTGCCCAATTTACAGTACATTTTGAAATGTACTTAAATAACAGCCTTTTTCACTGCAGTCAGTTATAATGGTCATTAGAGTGCTCTGCATCAGCTTGATGCGCTCATGAGCCTGAATAGTAGCAATTTATTACCCACGGGGCCATGCAGCTTCAATCTCCAGTGGCACAATGAGTTTTCTTTCGTTACTGCAGAGACATTTCAGTGCGTTCATTCACCTTCCCCGAAGACAGCGAGACTGCCCCAGTGAGAATTAAGTACACAAATTTTCCACACTGTATGATACACCTACCAATTTTTCCACCACTCTTTTTCAGGATTTCGAAACCATTTTCTGAGAAAAATAATTTTCTGACACCTGACAGTTTTTGCAAGGGCTGACCTGCTCTTCACTACACTTTCCTGCCCCCAACAAGCTGGGTGACCCAAGGGGTCCAGTTCTGTCTTTCCTAGTGGAAGCAAAGCCAAGAAGGATACTCTGGAATGCAAACTCTTGTATTCCCTAAGTGAGATAAGGGTCATCCCTGCAGCAGAGCAGTTTCTTACCCACGATACAAGTCTTTTGACATTGTTGATGACTCAGGCCTCCCTAAAAGCAAAGTTAAACAGTCTCTGCAGTCTCACAGGCAATACCAGCACACCAAGTGCTGGTATGACATGTTTTTCTGAGTCATCCACTTTATTTTTTTAAACTCTGCCTACATTTGAACTATTTATTTAAGACACATCCTCACTGTAGACAAAATGTAAACTGATTTATTTTCTTTAGTCAGCCTGTTCCATAATCAAAATCATATTGCTCCATTTTTAAGCCTTTCACGCCAAATAGAGACAATACATGAAATTCACCCGTAGAATTCCCAAAGATTCCCAGATTCTTCCAACAAATCAGTGAATATCTGAATAATTCATGAAAAGGGAAAATACAGTTATAAGACTATTGCAACTCATTGGACTTTTATTCTTTAGGAGTGAGAGTTGACTGAATAATGAGTCAGTCATAAAGTTTGTGGCCTATGCTAAAATCAGACAGGGATGAGTTGCCTGCTCTAATGTGCTCATTAGAGACAGAGAAAGTACATCCTGGTATGCTTGAATAGAACAATTATTTTCTGCTGCAATTGAAATGAATTATCAAATGCCAAGTGAAAAGCTCTGTTCTGAGTCATCATTCATCAGGAAAGATTTGTTCACAGCATTATAAAAGCTTGCAAGATCAAACGTTTATATAGGAATGCATTATTTGTGCCAGCAATCAACACTTGCAGCTCTTTCACACACCTAAATGAAGTTTGCTTTCATCTTTCCTGCCAGCACTT
Organism: Atrichornis clamosus; assembly: GCA_013400975.1. Taxonomy (NCBI): domain Eukaryota; kingdom Metazoa; phylum Chordata; class Aves; order Passeriformes; family Menuridae; genus Atrichornis; species Atrichornis clamosus. Next base: position 1,963 of record WBMZ01004565.1, on the reverse strand, counting down.
GGAATATGCTTCAAATTATTGTTATCAAGATATAAGTACAGTACCATTGCATTCACCGGTATTTCCTTCACCTTTTATGAATTTTCCTGAGTGGCAAAGTTATAAAAAAACAGTGGACTTGGCAGTGTGTACCCACTGGGAACCTCAGCCAGTGCACCCTGAGGAACCCAGCTGGGACCCCATGGCCAAGACACCACCCACAGCCAACAGAAGACCTGTTTGTGGTAGGCTACGAAATCCCAGGGGACTAAAAACCATCTACTTCTGTTCAAAGGTTAACGTGACCTGTCCCACCCCTTAAAGGTCACAGTGCAAGCTGCAGTATGTGTAGTGTTGAAATACCAAACTAAACTTACCCTACTACAGGGTCCTTATTTTCAAAAGACAAAAAGAAATATCAAAAGTGGGCTAAAAAATAATCATATCAAATTTACCATAGTTCTACTGGATTCCTTCTTATTTAGCTGAAGACAAAGTTGATATTACTGCTGAACTTATAAGCTTTATTAAGTAAATTACATTGAAAGATAAGAAGCTATGGAAAGTAAAATTAAAAAAAAAAAAGAGGGTTGCATTATACTAATAGAATTAAATCCTGGGAATTAACATGCACAGTTTAAAATTTTATCAAGTACGAATAATCAAACTTGTTAATTCATTTCTTCTAGGCACAAAACGGCAATTATACCAAAAGTATCTCCTAGGTACACAGTGAATGCACTACCAGAACTAAAATGGATCACTTTGCACCATTTCTTGCATGTGAGGCAGTCACAGGTTTGCACTACCCAGGAAACAGCTTGGACTGAGAGATCTTCCAATGACTAGTAAATAAACCTTTTACTAAAAGCACCTACACATCCTGCATTTCTGCTACTAATGCTTTCAAGTCACTTTCCCAATGGGGTTACCTGCTTCAGACAAATACAGGTAGGTACTCAAGGGCCTTCTAGTCAATCTGGCTCACACCTTAACTGGCTCCACATTTTGTGCAGTCATCCTGTGAGCCTCTACCCTCTCACGTGAGTCTGCTGGGACACTTGGCCTCCAGTTCTTGCACTTCCCTGAAAGTTGTCTTGCTGTTTCAGGCTGGTTTTAGATTTTCCACCATAACACGGCCACTTTTTTCATGCTTTGCCTTACACTGCCTTGAATGCTGCTTTGGTGACTGGTTCGCACGTGCTTTGGCAGTGCCCTTTTACTTGCCCCAGAGCTTTCCTTTGAAACGAAAGACTCAATGTCTGAGCACTGCTTTGTTGCTACAAACTTTCATTTAGAAAACAGTTTTGAGGCAAAATTTGTCTGTTCCCCACAGCTCTGGGTCCTCCAATTAGCATGCTGGCATGCTCTACCCAAGGAGCTCTCTAAGCTCTGCTCTGAGGTGATGAAGTAAGGGAGAGCAGCAGGGGGAGAAGAAAAGCAACCTTGTTTTGTAATGATTTTCCTGACTTCCTAGCTCATTTTACTAAGGATTAGCTGTCATCAGAAAAGTCTGAAAAATACCCTGTAATTTAAAGATGATAATGAATAAATAAATACATAAAAATGGTAAAGGTGAGAAGGCAGTTTCAGAAATCTTGGGAGAGAATTTGAAGGGGAGTTAGTGGGTAAGGGATTAAGGAAACACTTCTTCCCAAAACACTTTCCTGTCCAGCTTCCTCTTCTGGCTGCTGTTCGTAGGAATGGGAACCAGACACGGCTTGAAACAGTCGTGATCCTGATGTCATGCCAGGCTTTTTGGTAGAAAACTACAGCTATAACTCCGCCTGGGCGGTTAATACCTCAGCAACCGATGAACTCACGAGTGACACATTCCGAAGCAAGCAGCTCCGCTCAGCTTCCAGGCAATCCCGATCCGACGCGGGGCACCGGCGCTTCCCGGCCGGGCGCAGCGCGGAGCCGATCCCCGCGCGCCGCCGGCAGCGGAGCGCTGCCCATGTGCGGGCCGGCGCCGCCACCTGCT
>WBMZ01004564.1:0-49802 GCA_013400975.1 Atrichornis clamosus | reverse complement strand
CCCGGCCCCGCCCCGCGGCCGAATGCGGCCCCCCTTTTTCGTTTCACAGCGGGGCAAGAGCCTGGAAGAGCCCCCGACCACGCGCCGCGAACTCCAGAAAGGCAGCAGCTTTCTGTTGTGTTTTTGTTTCTGCAAACAGCAATAAATCCACCCTTGGCTCCTGCTGGGACCGCTGCTTGCCCTCCCCTTTCCCACTGATCCCCCCAGGACCTCGCTAACGCTTTAATCAGTATGTCCCCCCATCCTGATGTACCCTCCAACCCCGATAAACCCCCCCACTCGATGAACCCCACCCCACCCCAATGTACCCCCCGTGTCACAGCCCCCTGCCCCAGCTGGGCCCCAGTATGTGCCTCTGTGGCTCAGCTTTACCATGATTCCCCTAAAGAGACTCCAGACATTCTGAGTATCTCCGTGAATGTGGTGGTTTTTTTAAAAAAATGCTGCTGTTTTATTTTTTTATACAAACTAAAACACCAGAGGTCATTGAATCCTATATTAAATACATAAATTAAAAAATAACCATTCATAAAATTTTACATACAATAAGGATTCTCTCCTACACGTTAATACATATAGTACAGATACATGTCCAGTGTTTATCAAAGGGTCATTCTGCCAAGTCATTTACAATTTTGTTCTGGAGTAGACACCAAAAAATTTGGAACAAAAAGTATATATAAAACTACAGAGGTGCTGATGTGAGAAGGCAGGGGAAGAGAAAACCCTTTGGATCACCAGCAGCTGTGTGCCTGTTCTCTAAGCCCTGCTCCAGTCAGGAGAGCCTGGCCTGGGCAGTCCTCATGGGATGCCACAGAACTGAAAGCTTTGGGGTTCAGAGGATGTTTCCCACTGAGAGTGAGGGTAGGGAGCTGGAAGATGAACAACACCTACAAAAAAATCTCCCTTGTCCTCCAGGCACGTCAGTAAGAGAGGATGGAGCTATGGGCCAGGCTGGTAACAGTGCAAGAAGCACCGTTTCCTTCTGCAACCCCAATGGACTAAGTTCATCTCACGTAACCAGGCTCTCATCTGAAGTGCTTAAATTCACAGAATAGTCTTCAAAAATCTCCCAACATGGTCAGTGGAGAAAAAGCAGCAAGTCGAATTGTGGTCAAGCTGATTTGTACTACCTTCTGTGGTTCACCTTCTGCTTTGGCAGGATGGCTAGCCTGGAGTGCTGGTACTCCTAAACAGTGTAGAAGGGATGGATGGGAGGGATCCAGGGCTATATTTGCTGTCCTCAGAGGCTGCAGTAAATTGATTTTTATTTTTCTGGTTGGTTTTAGGGAGGGGAGGTTGGCTGCAGTGACTAATCTGAGAGAGGGTTCTCAATCCTTTGCTTCAATGAACATCACAAACAGCCGAAAGCCCAGGATTAAAAGTCCAAGGACAGAGAAGGGTCCACAAGAAAGAATCAAAACACTACTTGTCCATGAGATGTGAAACTAAACCTGGAGGAATGTACCAGTTGTGGCAGCTAAACAAGTCCTGATTCAGTTCCCCATACCTACATTGAAGTATACTTTCATAAGATATAGCAACAATTTCTATATACAATAGGGAATAGGTATATGCATATATATGTATATATATGTACATATACATATATACTATACATAGACACGTATATATATATATATATATACAGTCATCAAACTCATTTTGATCTAGCTGATAGCTCAGAGTTTGTATTAACTCATATGAGCAAGTGTGTTTTAGGCATGGCATGTGTTACGCTGCAAGGTCAGTAAAGCAGAGGGGTTCAGCTCCCTGGAGGGAACGTTAATCTTTGAAAGGTTTGCAGACCCAGGTATGCTGTGGTCAGACACTAACCCCCATCCCACCCTGAGCCCTTGGGAATGCAACACCTGCATGTGTATGTATGCACACAGGAGTAAGGGAGGGCACATTAGGCAAAAAAGAGAAATTAAATAAGATAGCATGACTCGGAGTCTAAATGATGAAGCCTGCCAAAGATCAGTCAGGTATGTTGTGAAACTGTATTTCTATCTGTGCCATAAACCTTCTGTACGATTGCCTGAAATAAATGTTTCTAGTCCTTTTTTTTAAAACCAAACCAGTGGGGGAAGTTATTGCACTGTCACTGAAATGAGCTGCTGCTCATTCTTCTTCAAGAACTCAGTGCTTTAACTGGCAGCCCAAACACAAGAGGAAAGCAGCCTAATGGCATGAAATTAACTGGTGCTGCAAAAGAGTCAGGTGGGAAGAAGGAATAAGCGGAGAGAAAACCCCTTTTTGTAGCTAACAAGCTGTTTTAAAGCTTCTTAGTGATCTCCAGCTGTCACAGGAGTGGGACATGACTCTCCCAGGGCCCAACTCCAGAGCTTCAGCACTGAACTGCTAGCTCATGGAAAGCACATGTACATTTGGGTCAACCTTATCCACAGAGTCTTCTGCTAGGGAAAAAGAATTTGAACAAAAAGCATGCAATGTACCTGCAGTCATGTAACATATCTGCCTACAAGCCTATTTTTTAAAAAAATGAACCAGCAAACATACAGCTTGGTGCCAGAACTCAGTAAACCCCTTAGCTGAGCCAGAGTGCTTCAAAAAGATGTGGTCATTCCATAATTTCAATTAATTATAAGGAGCAGGAAGAAAAAAATCACTTGCTAATAGCTTCTAATCTTTGATAGAAGACTTAACACTATCTCCTGGCACTAGAGAAATAAGGATGTTAGCAATCTTTGTGGAGAAACCAAGCCCAGCATTGCAATGCAGTTGGGTAAATGGACATTACTGATTAAAAACTATTCTGGCCAATAAAAAGATAACTGTGAGGAGCAGGCATCCTTGATACTAGAGGAACTTCCTCCATCCTGTGGCTAAGGAACTGCTTTTGATGTGCTGAGTTGCTGCGGCAAGTGACCTCACTGCTTTGTGCCTCAGCTGCTTCACCTGTAAAAGTAGAGGCAACCAAAGGGGAAGCTCTTTGAAAAACACTTTAAAAGCTTCTGATGTGCGTAAGATGTTTGTGCATGTGAGCCTTGCTTTGAAGGTGTAAGTAATGCACAGGCTGTATTCAGGCCCTTAATTTTCTAGTTTGTAGTACAGAAATCCATTTCTTCCAGTTAAAATTAAGGCTCCATCGCAGAAGACACAGCCTTACCACACAAACCTGAAGTTTGTGAACAGGCACGACTTCGTTCCCAGGGAAATGAAACCAGAGGCACAGAGAAGTTTACTGTCAGCCCAGCAGTGAGAAAAGGGTGCAGGTGGCTGCACTGCTCCTCTGGCACAGGACCCTTGCAGTGTTTGCTGCATGCATTATGCTCCTCAGGGACATTTCTGACAGAGTACTGGGGGCATGGACCTATGACCTCAGGGAGACACCAGGGCCGGGTTCCAGGCTTTGTGATTAAAGAGATAAGTAATGCTTTGAAATGCAAACTACTTTTAGTTACTCTTAAGTGTGGAAAAACCTAAACAGACTAGCAATACTTCTTATTCGTAATAAGGTTGTGTTCACAAAGTTTTTTCCTATTTTTGGTTTATGTATCATTGATCAGGAAGCCAGCTAAGAAAGCTGAACCAAAACATTTGTTCCAAGCTGGGACAAAACACTTGGAAGCTGATGCTTAGTGAATCATGTCACATGGACAAGGGGATTAGCTTTTCTCCCTGCCCTGTCCTCCAACATTTCTTTCTCGAAGCTACTCTGTAGGTCCAATTCAGTGATCCTCAGTGGTTATTCTATAGTGAAAGTATAGTCACTATTATCTCAATGACAGTCTTTAAAGAGTATGAAAAGTATCTGGTAAGAGACAGGCATTCTTCATGGAGGGAAGGTGAAGAGAGATAAGGCTTCAACTCCATGGGAAACCCTCCTTGTGCCACACACCCTCTTCTACCCTTCCTTGGCCAAGGCGGGTGGTGCTGTGTTACAACCTCAAGCACAAAACATGGTGACCTGTCCTGCCTGTCCTGCAATAACCCAGACTGGTTTCTTTCCTTTCTTCCTTCCACAACGCAGCTGTCATTTGTTCCTGAGATTAAAACCAAAGAGGGAACGCAGGAGTCTCTGCAGTGAGAAAGCCACACAGTTCAAATCGAGTGCTTTGTTGTCAGCATCTCTCGAGTTTCTCTTGCTCTGACCTGTTAATTTTTGATCCATCTGTCAGATGACAGGGTGACATTTAAACAATTGCCCTGCACAGCAGGGATAGATTTTTCTGTTGTAATTTTGGTTCCATGCCCAAGACACACTGATTTGATCCGCTGAAAGTGGTTCCTTCCCTTTTCTTCCCAGGTGATGCAGGTTCACAGTTTATTTTTCTTCCCCATTTGTAATTTCAACATATAGGATTTAATTAGATGCAGCATATATCATAGCTTTAGACAGGAACTGTCAGGTAACAAATTCTGAGTGATGGCTTTAAAATACAAGGTTGGTTGCAGTCTTGGCTACAAGTTGTTCATTTTTATACTTCTGAAAATAGGTGTAAACAATATTCTCTTCATTGAGGGGTGGAAGCATTTACCTTTATAAGGACTTATCTGTGTGGTCGAGCACTCTAAAAATTAAAAAAAAAAGAACATCTGTATCAGATAAGTGATAAGTTCCTCTATCTACCTATTCCAGCTGCCAAGATACAATCTATCAATCAGGAAGCTGAAAAGGTCTGTTCTTACAGCTATCAGTGTGAAATTGGTTTTGTATGTCTGTATGAAAAGCACTTGTGAAAATTCTGTGTATTTTGCTAAGCCTGTCCATTTAAACTCTACAAAGTACAGTCCTCTGGTCCATAAAAGTCCCCATGGGCATCTTCAGATGAGTAGTATGCAAAAATTTGAATGACACTTAAACCAAACCTGCCTAAAATTCACCAGTAATGAGACATGGCAGCAGGCGATATCCTTGGTGTGTCAGAGCAAGCCCAGGATTTTGGCTAATGCAGCACTGAGACAAACACAAACTGCTGCTGTTCTGAAAAAGCCTTCCCTACCAATGGAAAAGAACTTTGGTTCTCAGATTTGAAACCAGGGATAAAAAGGCGTATTTTGTCTTTGTTCTCTCAGCACTGAAGCCTACATAGTAAAATTCACTGGGTACAAAATCCCCGCAGACCACACTTCCTTATGTGATCACAAATAAGTGAATATGGATGTTCGCAAGCACAGAGAAAATGCAGGTAGGAGAATACCACATAAACAGGAATTAGAGAGCTTCTGGTCTGGATACTATATACTGCTGCACACAGTTTCCTTTATTTGCACATGCTTGTCCTTTGTTATCTCAGTACAGCAGTGAGTGCTGTGTTCACTCTGGGCAAGAAGAAAAGCAGACAGTATCGTCTGTGACTGCACTGTGCGTTTCTCTCTGCTGGTTAAAAGGTCGGTGAAGGATAAACTGCACCAAGGCATGAACAAAACCAAAGACCTTTCACCATGAACTGCTTCCCTAGGTGCATTTCAAGGATGAATTGGGCTTTTTGCTTGTTTGTTGGGTCAATGATCTGTTTGAAATTCCTTATGGTAAGGCTAAGACAGTTCTCTTGCATTCACTGGAAGTAAAGCAATTTTGCAAAGATCCCCTGACAATATGTAGCTCAATAACTTTAAGAAGAAATGCTGATGGCACACGCCCCCTGCCATGCTCACCTTTGCTGAGTTAGTCACCTAGGTAGGCAAGTGGTTTTTAATGCAAGTGGGAAACACAAATCAATGTTAGTTATTCTCTCCAATTCCATGTATTCCAGCCTCAGAATATATGGCCTTGCTAAAATTCCTCTCCATCTTGCCAACACCATTCCCAAATTGCTTCTGTCTGTGAGATTTTTCCCTCAGGAATTGAGGGGAGAGGATCCCATGGAGGAAAATGGAGGGGTGAAGGCAGGGGATGAGGAGCTTACCATTGCCTTGTTTTTGAGGAACTGCTACAAGACTTGATGCTTTGCACCTGTGGAGTGACTGGCCTTGGTAAAACACTCTACAGGTATCATGCGTGCTGTGATGCTGGGCCTGCTGCAGCTGTCTTTACAGTTCAAGGGAGTTCACAGCAGTGCAGATCCTCTGGAAAAGCATTGAATTTATGTATCCCCCACACACACCTCACCCGTAAGATTTTTCCACTTTCATACTCAATGTCCCATTCTCTAAATCACTGTATCTCCACCACTGTCATGGCTCCTTCCTCTGTCACTCAGCTCATTGTAATCTGTCTTGTTGATCCCTAGCTGACATTCATAAAAGCCAACTATGCAAAAGCAGGATGGGAAAGGCAAAAGAATCCTTCATCTCCTGGGTGGTCCTAGGAGTGCCACAACCCCCTAGCAGTGTCTCTGGGGCTGTAAACTACATTTCAGCTCTTGCTGATGGTTCTCATCCTCTCTGTGGGGATCTGGACCCTGTGTGCTCCGGGGACTAGCCATTATGGAGCAACAGTGAATTCCATGAGTGAAACTCATCTTGGCACTGTAGTCAGAGCAGCCCTCCTGGGCTCACTGAAGTGACACCAAAGGGGTTTACACCTGCTACACGATAGATGTTATGTAAAACAAGTGGAAAACCCATTGAAAGAGATTGGGCAGGAGGGGGCAGGGTGGAGGGTGGGGGGGAAAGTGTGGGGAGGGAAGTGAAGTCTTGGCACAGTCCCTAAGGGATCCATGTAAACCCCCCCAGAATGACGTCAGTCAGTTGTCAGCTGGGATGGTCCTGTCCGCCCTAAAGACAGCAGAGAAATGTTTATGTTGTTTTGACTCTTAGTCCTGTTCAAGGAACATGACAGCGAAGGGTGCATCATCTCAGCGGACAGCAAGAGCTGAAAGGGACCCAGCAGCCCATGCAGGCAGAATGACTGCAAGTTAGTAACAGCAAATCTGCTAGAATTTTAGGAAAAATGTGGAGTTCTGACCTTAAACACCTCACTAGCTTTTCTAACCACCCAATACCTGCCCTCAAATTAGGCCAAAAGGACCTAAGTGCTATCAGCAAATGTTCCTGCTGTATTTTAGATGGTCTTGATTCTTCTCCTTTTCTATGTGTGGTTCTCCCCTTCCTACTTTGAGAAAAGGAACAGCTGCTCTGCAACAAAGAATGCAGTCTGCCTTCAAGCACATTGCAGAGCTCACTGTGAGGCTGCTCAAACACAACTTTTCTTTGCATGCAGACACTGAAATATTACAGGGCACTGGAGATATTTTCATAGGCTCCAATGCAACGGGTTAATCAGCATTACTGGAATTCTAATGTCAGAATAAAAGAGGACTGGTTATTTTTTTGAGAGATGCTTATTTCAAAAGATACTGCTATATACTTGCAATTTCTGATAAGCAAAATTTCTTGTCTGTAAGGTCTGTAATTCTAAGTTTGCCTTCCTCTCTCTTCTGTGCTGGCATACCAAATCATGCAGACGGGCTCAGGAAGCACATACCAGCACTTTTCCCAGGACTAGGGATTTCCTATTCTAAATTCAACTACAGTTCAATTAAATTTTTCATATGAATCATCCTTTTCTTTTCTAATGGAAAAAATGTCATATCTACAAACAGAAATTCTTTTAAAGCATTTTTGTAAATATTTTTGTCATTTGAATCTACCACTGAGAGCTTTTTTAAACTTCAGGGAAAAAATTATTTTCAAAACTAATGACCATTTAAAAATCAGGAAGATAAAATTTCCTGATGAGTTCCAATATTAATGAAAATTTTAATTTGTATTTCTCAGGATGCATGCTCTACTGCAAAGACTTTACTGCATGCTTCATCTTAAAAGAGACAGGATCAGGAAAAACTGTTCAGTAGTTGAATGTCATGGATGCATTTTTAATAAAAGTGAACTAAACTGAGCAAGGGATGTCTTTTGAGGCACCCTCTGGTTTCTTATTTTCTTCCACCACAGCCAATACCAGTGTTGGTAAAACCAGGATATATAAGCTTCTTACCAATTCTGTAGCTGTACTGGAAAAGGCAAATGTTCACTAGAGAAGCAATTCCATACCCATATTGGTGGACAAAGTAGGTGCAAACTGTATATACAGAAAACTCTGAACCTCTTACTCCCAAGCTTTTATCATGTGCTGCACAAGGACATTATTGTAGTTGCAATAGGAACTGAAAAAGGATGACAGTACAGGCAAATGGAAAAAATTCACCCAGACAGGTTCTTGCAAATGTCAATGTCATTCATTTCCTGTGAGTTTTCAAGGTGTACCTTAAATCCAAAAATTTTTTTGTGTGTGGAATCTCCCTCTAGGTTGACTGCTTGTTCTGGACTCATGATTCTGTGGTACAGCAGAAGACACAGCCAGATAAAGTTATTTTCTATTACTGTGTACTGTGAAAATCTTGGCTTCTTAAAATTACCCTGTCCATAATTTAGTTGTTTCAAAATAATTTCTGATGTTTTCTCCACTATGAATAAGCAAGAAAACTGTAAAGTCAAATTTTCACCAGTCAGAGCCACTTAAAACATCTTGCAGCCATATCATGCTGTATTATGGTTCTCAGAAATCATGCAGCAGGAACATTATTAAGTATGCAGTCATAAGTTAATCTGTTTAATGATCACTGGATCAAGGCAGTATGTTTTAAATAGCAATAACTTGACAATGATATTGGCTGTTGTTTACAAGAGCTGTGATCAATGATCTGTCCACATATCTCTAATTCTTTTCTATGGCTCATTCCCCATTCAAGCCAACCTTCATGTATATTGCTGCCTCAGCCCATGGAAACACTCATTTTGAGGTCTGGCCGAACAAGGACACAGTGGATTCCAGTTGCTGTGGATAATTGTAAGAGTTGTCTCTGCATCAGCACAAAACTGCAAATGAAATCCTTGATCTAGCTGAAATGAAGCACAGAATAGGGGCTTTTCCTTAAAGGGAAAAGGAAAACCCACCAAACTGGACCCACGCCACTTAATAATATTCATTACCTTGAATTGTACCTGGAAGCAAAGACTGAGCTGGTACGAATGGTGGAAGAGCATGGCAGAAAAACTTTCACACTACTATATCACAGCTTGCCTCAAGTGCAGAGCAGAGGAATTTATTCATTGACACAGCTGAAGCCAGAGCTATTTATTGACTGACGCAGCTGAAGCCAGAGCCAAGAGATGCAGTGAGAAATGTTAATAGTATGGGTCTGTCCCCAAATCAGAAAAATCTGCTCCATCATTACATGTTCTTGAGACTTTAACATAAAATTTTCTAGCTATGTTTTACTTCTGTTATCCTGGATTAAAAGAAAGATCGTCCTAGCCCAGCATCCTGGTTCTGGAAGTAGCTAGCCACAGAGGGAAAAATGGGACCATTGTATTTCTCTGATTTCTTTCCCCATCTTCACATTACTTTTTGAACTCTGAACTTTCAGCTGCTAAGCATACTGTGGCAAAGACTTCATTACATCCTGTATCCGTAACTATCAATTTTTGTTTAGTTTAAGCGTATCACATGATAATTGCTTGTACTAGAGGAGTCAGTAACAACAGCAAGTTGTCCATCCGTGCATTCTATGACAAATTTTCTAGACCTCTTCAATACCTCCTTTTAACAGTGTCACCTCCTGAGCCAGAAAAATCCTTCCATCTCTCTGTCTCTCCCTTCCTGTCTCTCAGCAGCTGATCATTCCTCCATGCCCTTCTTTGTATCTTTCTTGCTGCTGGACACAGACCTCTACCTGTTATAACACCCTGATCTATCCCCTGAGTGTTAATTCAGAGCCCAACCTAGTGTGTATATGGTTTAGGTAATTTTAACTGTTTTCCATCTGCATTCCTTTGCAAACATCAACACTGAATTTCACCGGCAATTCTCTTGGCTATTTGATATATTGAAATTCCTTGTTAGCTTTTATTTTTACAGGGCTGAAGAATACAGTATCACCAGCAACTCAGCAACAGGACAGCCCCCTAGTATGAACTATTACAAATTGACAACAACCTGCTGAATGCACTGACTCCAAACGTTCACAAGAACACACAAGGATGTAATTCTCAGCTCTGTGCAAGAAGTGCTAGCTTTGGGGAAATAAATAAAACAGTCTTACCTTTCCAAGAGGCACATTGACATCAAGGCCAAAGAATAAAGGCAAGAGAGAAGAACAAGAATAGAAATAGAAACTGCAGAAGAAAAATAAGGTTGTGTAAAAACTAAAGGTAATGGCATTGTAAGCATCAGAATTATTTTTGCACTCTGCAGAACAATTAGAATAACTATGCATTCAGAAAACAGTTATTTCCCTAGTTACTTCTGTAAGCACCATACCACCTCCCAGGCTTAGAAAACAGATCCCATTAATTTTGGTGATGGATTACAATTGGCACCATATTGAAAACCTGAGGTATAACTGTCACATCATGAACCCCTATGGATTGACTTAAGTCATTAAAGCTGGTATCAAAAATAGCATGGGTAGTATTTTTAAGTGTGTTAAAAAACAGTGGCTCCAATCTATGCTAGAAATAGCCTGGCAATATATACATGTATATATGCACAGGTATGTATGTATATAGGTACGTACACACACACACAATATCAAACACTTACCATTAGATGTTTAATAATGTAATGTAGTATTTTAAGATTGAAGTCTGTATCTACTGACACAAACTGAAAAGAAAGGACAATGGACCACCACCAGTAGGTGCTGCTGATTGAGCAGAACAGAAAGGTCATACAGTTCAACTGGGTCACTACTGTAAAAACAAAGTTGATCAGCATGCTTCAGAAGTGTAACAGAACCAACCTTTTCCTCCAGATCCTTAATTTGTCTCTTTTGGATATCAGTTTTATCTTCTAAATCTCGGATTCTCTGGAAATCAGAAAAGAAAGTATCTACACAAAATTCTCAGTTAATCTGTTCCACTGAACAAGTAACTTACTGTTCCAAGTGCCAAAAGCCTAGAAATCAACAAATCCACTTCTGTGACAGGGACAATCTTGTGTCATGCCGCAACTCCATCCACTCATCCCACCAAACCACAGCTTTACCGTGTGTGCAACTGCTCACAAATGTGATCCTGCATACATGTAACTGGATCGTCAAGTGCTGGAAATTAGTATCAATGATGGATCTATTCACATTATATATTTTTTATTAATTCTGTGTTAAATAGATGGAAAGTGTAATATCATGGTTATAATCTTTAGAATTCTATCATGAGTCATTAATATTTCTCATGGTTTGATGTGTTGCAAGAGGATTAAAGTGTTATTATTAGATCCAAAATGATAAATGTACACAATACTATGAATATATTGATTCTGTGGTGAGTGAGATATATGTAACTTATAGACAAGGTGTGTATTTTTAGCAGAGCTGGGTACTTTAAGAAAAATTATGTAGCATGAGTTAAACTTTTGCCTGCTTGGGAGGAGAGATCCCCAGAACAGGCCTCCCAAGTATGAAAAATGAGGCCTTGAATCTCAGTATCTTTTCTTTATTTAGTCAGATCGTAAGACAGCTATCCAGCAAATAGCAGAAATCAAAAGAGGCAAGCCAGGAGATGCCTGGAGGCCCTGGCTCCTGGAGAACAGATAGCACCTGTGACTGTCTTCCTCACTGACTGGAGGTGAGATGACTAGCTTACAGCAGCTTTCAAATGCTATGGAACCACAGAATCACAGAATGGGTCACGATGGAAGGGATGACAGTGGCTCACCTGGTCCCACCTCCCTGTCAAGCAGGGTCATCCCAGACCACATGGCACAGTATTGCATCCAGACAGGTCTGGAATATCTGGCAGACTTCACACCCTCTCTGGGAAGTTCCAGTTCTTTGTTACTCGCACAATAAATAAATCATTTCTCATGTTCAGGTGGGACTCCTGTGGAAGAATATCTGCCCGTTGCCTCCTGTCCTGTTGCTTGATTACTCCTCCTTCCTTTGCCTCTCAGCCATTTCCAACCCTGCCTGCAACTGAGGCTGGCTCATAGTTGTTCCCAGAAGCCAGAACTGCTGTGGCAGTGTCCCTCAGGGCAGCCATCATGGCTGAAACCAAGAAGCTCCTTATGCTGCAAAGACCTGGTAAGAAGTAGTAAGGGTGGACCCAGTCTCAAGTGCCCAACTCAGGATCAGGCAAGACTGAAAAAAGGCTTGGTGAAAACTGAGCCTTCCTGTGAACCAAACCCCCGTAACCAAGGGGCATGAGGTTCTTCTTATTCCCATAAATATCTGAGTCAGATCTGTTTCATGGTGCAGCTGCCACATTAATCAACTGCTGTGACTGCCATTTTGCTCTGGGACCTCACAGCTTGCAGAACAGCAAACGTTGGTCTTTGAAGGTGAAATGCAGTGCTCTGTCTCAGCAGTGAAAAGTACAAATGCCAACTTGGGAAGGACAGAGGAGTAGTATCTGGAAAAACAGACAGCTCTCCTGTGCCATACAAGCCAGCAGCATTTACCTCCTTCCTCTTACGCCCAGTCCAATGACTAGAGATGACCATTTTTATTACAAAGCTAGATCCACGCAGACAGAATTCTGGATGAAAACTTTGGGATAGAATTTTAAAACTCAAAATATGTTGAAACAATCTTCCACAAGCTGATATCACGTGTGTTTGCATGCACAGAAAAGCGTGTACACAAAGTATGAAACAATTCCAAAAGCTGTATGTCAGGCTCCCTCCTGGCCTGGAGCTTGCCTAAATTTGACCTCAGATTGTGTTCTTACACAGCAAGGCTGAGTAGATATCACATGTGTGGTTCCTTTTTCATACCTGATGAGCCTGCTGGAGCAGCTCCATCCTCTCCTGAAGAATCTGGCAATCATATTCCCTGCTCTTCCTCAGCATCTGACGTCTTAGCTTTTCTACTGCTGTCCTCAGCTCTTCCTGCTGTTTTTCAGTGAGTAGTTCCCCAAACTTTATCACCGTTTCTTGCTGCAAAGCATTGTACAAGGTGGCTTCAAGCTCCTGGATCCTCTGGTTGATGCAATACCAAAAGTCAATTAGAGATGAAACATGGTTTAAACCACATTGGGAACTGGGGGGTTGGTGGCAGATTCAGGCCCGTGCATGAGAGGAGGTCCCTGTGCTCAAGTGTGCAAAAATGTGAAAAACAGAGCTCAGAAAATCGTTGTGTTCTGAAAAAAGCATCTGAACTTTTGTTTTTAAAATATTTTAATATTAATGTTCACTGAAATCCTTCACTTTTACTCTTTATGCGGTTACAGAGATGGAGTTGGATACAATTTTCATATCTAAGTGTAAAATATTTTACCAATTCTAAAATTTCAACCCATTGTGCTAAAAAACTCCACTTGGACAAGCTGACATTAATGAGCAATATCTGCCTTTAACTGACAAAAGAGTTTCAGACTTCAGATGTACCTTTTAATGACATTAAAAGGCAAGATGTTGTGTTGAAGCAGTGCAGACTGCATGCCAGTACATCAGAAGAATGAGGAAAAAAACAAATTAAAAAACCCCCAACACTAATAAAAAAGCAAAAATCTCTCTTCCTGATTCAACAAGAGTCTGTATGCTGTTGCAGTTGGCCAGTATGTGCTGCAGAATTTCCTTTGTACATACCATGTACGCTTGGTCAAGAGCTTGTTTCCTGTAGTCTAATTCTTCCTCCAAATAACCTTTTATTTTGCAAAACTGCTCCTATAATGAAGGATCATTTGGACAGAAAAATGAATTAGTTACTCCAAACACTTTAGGAAGTTTTATCAAATCATTTACAGACATCTGATTCAGCAGGACAAGGAGATTGGTTTTCGACTGATGCTCTGCAGAATTATTAACATCTGACTCAGCTAAAAAATAAGGAATGGCAAACAGCTGTAGATTGCTCTTGTGCGAGAATATATCTGACCTACACGGAACTAAATCCATCTTCTCTGGTGGCTTCAGTGGTATTGCTTGGCATTTCAGTAGTGAAATTTAGGGTGTTCTGTGTGACTTTTCTGAAGATACCTCCTCTGGCATCAGGAACGACTCCTTTTGCACTTTTTCTTATTTTGGAAGAGGTGTTAAAGTGCACTAAACTAAACAGGAACTAACCAGACAGATTCACATTCACATTACCTGGGGGAAGCTGCCGTGCTTTAACTTCTCAGCCCACTGTAAGCTGAATAGACTCACGTACAGACATACCACAGAAACAGAATACAGGCTACTACAGCTACCTAACTCTTGTAGCTATGCTTGTTCATCTTGTAGGCTGCTGCCA
This sequence comes from Atrichornis clamosus, assembly GCA_013400975.1. Classification (NCBI taxonomy): domain Eukaryota; kingdom Metazoa; phylum Chordata; class Aves; order Passeriformes; family Menuridae; genus Atrichornis; species Atrichornis clamosus. The sequence continues at coordinate 35,658 of WBMZ01004564.1, read as the reverse complement.
TTAACTAGAATAAGAATAGTCTAAGATACTAACTTTACTTAACATGTAACGAAAGCAAACAGTGTTGTAATTGATTAGTTTCTTACATGCTGGTCCTGAATAAAATGCAATACAACAGCTGATGTTTAGACTGTGAATCTAATGAGACAAAGAGTGCATACATCTCTGGAAATTATTGAGCAACCTTTGAGCCCTCTGTACTTATTAATAAGCAGTCATCCTCACAGAAAGAGAGAGAAAGTTTTCAAACTTCTACTATTTTTAGTTTTTTCTGTTATTCTGCTGTTGCATGGGAACCGAACTAGGAACGATTTATGGATTCACCAATAATCAGAGAAAGGCTGCATAGTTCACTTGCCAATAGATTTTTCTAGTTATCTTTTGGCACATCAAGTAAGTGTGATGCCTTCAGTTGAAATGTGTAATAATGGAAAGCTTTAATAATGGAATAAAATGTGTAATAAGGAAAGCTTTTTTACCATATCACTTTCCAGTTCCATCATCTTCTGATGCAGAGCAGCTTCAGCTCCCTCAATCTGCTGGATCCACTGGAGGGAAGACAATGAGAGCTGTAACCTGCTGTGTTTTCTAGGTACAAAAGCAGTGGCAAATGGGATGCCTACAGCATCTTGTTGGTCTGTTTTTAGAAGCCTATTGCTAGTTCTGGGCTCATCTTAAGGCTGTTCTCCTGTGAGAGAGGCAGTCATGATGTCTGCAGGTAGCACTTGGCAGGGAAGCAGCAAGAGGATTACCACTGCTGGTCACTGGAAGATGGAAAAGCACAAGACCCTGGATGGACAGGGAACCTACCTCATCCCATGAATAAAGGCCCATAGTGGGGCTGTAGCATCTCAAAAATAGCTCAGCTGGCTATATAGCAATTCTGTTTGCAGAGGAGGAATTGTTGAGCAGAATCCTTGGAAGCTGTTGTGTTGACAAAACTGTGTGCTGCATTTGAGCCTCAGAAAGCAACTTCAACCACCCCCCACCTTAGGAACATAGACACATATTTTCAGTGAAAGTTTGGCATACAGATCCCGTTGGAAGCTTTAGAAATCTCAGGACTATAAAGCCCAAACTTTATCTAATTATGGCTTAAATGTATGATGGTTTCTCATTCAGTTTTCAATTGAAAGTTTTGTTTGATATTATTTTTTATTCGTAGTTGTTTCTACTTCACAGCTTGGGCCAGCTCAGTTTGATATTTTTGCTGCTTTAGCAAGGTGTTTGGGACTGTGCTGGCACAGTTTATTTTATGTGGGGAATCACTTCCAACACAAGAAGTTTGACAATATTGACAACACAAACAGGGTAGAAAATGTGTTAGATGAGGTTTTAGATAACACATGAGAAAAGCAAGCACACAATTTACCTTTTCTGCCAAGGACAATACTGTGGAAGCCTGAATTATGGCCACTTGTTCTTCATTTCTTAAATTCTGTGAAGAGATAGAGAGGAAAGAAGAAAACTGGCAGCAGTTTCCTCATGAAGAAAGACAATCCAGCCTACAGACCAGGTCTACAGTTTTCAGAGGATCCCTGTATTACTGGGTATCTTATTTCCATGGAAACATTCAGAGTCTGTTAACATATTAAAAAGACCACAACTTCTGCCTTTATGCATAATATGGATTAACTGTATGTCTTCATACCATTACATCTTACTAAAAGCGTAAACTAAAATCAGACCCATGTGTTTGTCTTCGTGCTGGTTTTACAAAGTTGAATTTCCATTAAAGCTTTTGTAAAAATAGTGCTGATTAACACCAGCACATGAATAGACAATAACAATCCTTTGTTTTTATTTCTCATAAACTTCCTAAAGACATATCTAATGTTGGCCAGAGATACAGATCTCATTTACGTGGGCAGCAATGTCCTCTTAGAAAGCCACAGGTAATCTAATAATTCTTGCCTATTTATGCAACTGTTTGAAGGAATCCTAATCCTGATGAAGAGTGGTTGATTCAAACTGCCAAACTTATTCATGTGTTTTCCTGAGTGAAGGGACTGCAGTTGGGCCCAGTTCCAAATATCAGTGGCCTCTGGACATTCTTCCCAGTCTGCTAAACCAGACATAAAAGATGCATAATTTAACAAGCATCTTAGAAAACAGTCATAATTACAAGTATCACTTACTGTACAAAATGCAGCGTGTAAAGGGAAAATATCTCCGAATTCAACTTACCCCATTATCACCTAAGATGTCTAACTGCTTTATGAGGTCTGGGATGCTGACATCCTGCAAAGAGAAAATAAGGTATAGGCATGGCATGCACCTTTTTTCATGGCTGCAATATCCATCCCTCCTATGAATCTTGTGGAAATCAGCCATTTTGTTTTATCTTGTGAAAATGCATCACACATTGATTTCAGTAGCTTTTGAACCAGATTTTGTCATTATGGTGAGTATTTTGAGTCTAACTGAACTGTGTCAGTCACCACACTCTTACATTAGACTGAGTTTAAATGTGTTAAGTTTAGCGGAGTTATTAGTAATGGGTTATATGGGCAGCACCCACCCCTCCTGTAGGGAGAAGCACTGCCTTATAAAACTAACCTACCTTAACCCCTTCCTTCATGCAGTAGATCTGTAGAGCACTCACACCATCTGAGAATGGGTGAATCTGGAGATTAAATGGTGGGGACCGTCTCTCTCTTTCCTGCAAGTAAATTGAAAAGATGCCAGAGAATGTATTAGAATGAAGGAGATGCACACAGAAAATGCCATAGCTGCTATTTATATCATGCTTTGCGACGCCAAACTCTTCATTTTACAAGTCAAGGACAGAAACATTTAGACCCAGTCTGAAAAAGTGAACCAAGTGGGACAGGATCCTAAACCCAAGATAACTGTTTAGCAGGAGATTATTGGACAAATTTTGTCAATTTGCAAATTGTCTCTGGAAAGGCTGTCACCTAGCTAAAACTCAAGTGATTTGCTTTACGGAGTGTTGAACAACTATACTTGTTGTAAATGCTCCGTTTAGTAAGAGGTGTTTGACTTTATTGGGAAATTCAGAATACACATTTTTCTCATCCTGGTATGCAGTATGTTCTAACGTCTGTGGAAAACAAGATGTTCAAAAAACCTGATCAACTTAGCTATTTATACACCTTTATTGCTTAAAATTTACAAATATTCATCCAGTTTTAAAGGACCAAAGACAAAAATAAAAATTTGAAGATGCTATTTCTCATTCATTTCAGGTATTCTCAGGCAAGCACAGAAGTGCACATAAAACTTCACTTTCAAACACATTTTTGGTTTATGAACATGTAATTCACTTGATCAGTTCAGCTCCCTGTCATATGGAAACACAGCTGTCAGGTAAAACTGTGGGACAGTTTTATAAAGAAGAAGACAAGTCTGACTCAGAATTAATTTACAAGACCCAGGAAAGGCTCTGTATGGCAAATGTATTTGGCCTTGGACAGCAACTGAAAAGAACTGAAAAATAAATCAGCTTATACTGGAGCAGATGAAGTTTTGGTTGGCTGGTGCTCCAAAGAGTCTGTAACTAGGGGCAGTCTGGGAAGAGGGAGCTTGAGGTCCCGCAGATGCTTCTGGAGCTCCTGCATCAATGCCCAGCGTCACCTGTGAGACTGTTTGTACCTACTGCAGGTCAGGAAGATATCTGCTCAACAGGGAATGTGTCCAGAGCTCACAAAAGCGACACCACTTGTACGTGGGCAGACAGGCTTCTCCCAGGTATCAGAAAAATTATGTCCACAGGTATGGTAACTAAGAGCCAAACCAATGTTCATCACCTAAGCTTATCTGTGCACACTGGGCACCTGGCTCAGGGTGAGGTAAACCAACTGGGTATGGAGCTTAGTATTTCCAGGATATTAGAACTAAAATACTTCAGCTCACAATTAAAAATGCTGGGCCTGATTCGTTACTCTGTTTTATTGCTACAACGCTTGTGCAAACCCTTGATTAAAGTTGGCATCCAGTGCAAGTGCACTCATTTAATCCTCTACAAGCTCTACTGTAAGAAGCTCATCCATCACCTCCAGCTCAAGGTTGCGGAACTCCAGCAGCTCGTTCTGGTCTCGGGCATCCTGCAGCTCCTGTTGCAGACGGTTGTTTTCTGCTTCCATTTTCTCTATCTAACAGAAATATGTAAAATCATGACCTGTGTGACTTACCAGAAACATTAAGTACTTGGTGAGTAGTAACTGAGGTAGCATAGGCTGTGCAAAATCTAAACCCTAGAGATGTCTCACAGGATCCAGATAACCCTTCAGAGTGAACACGCAAAACTTTTGAACATACCTTATCTAAAAGCTCTTGGTTCCTCTTAATGAAAAGCTGCTTGTCTTCCACCCAGTGTGAGTCCTGTTGGATGAAGCAGTACTATTATAGAATAATCAAATTCCATGAGGCTGGGCACATTTATTGAAAATTGAAAATATTCAGGCTTTAAAATCCTACAGGAACAATCTGTCATTTACAGCACAACAACTTATTAGTCTACCAAGCTGTAGCAAGGCTTCTGAACTTGCTAGATCTGCCTGTTTACTGACTGGCAACATTACATCTCATGGAAGTTTATACTGAGATTGTGCTAGGTATTTTGTAAGCAGTGCAGGTAAGATACAAAATAGGAAAAAAATTACACAAGAATGACTTACCTGCCCTTTCTGTGCCAAAGTTTTCTCCAGATCTTCTATTTTGGCTTTATACCTCTGGACTTCAGCTTGAAGTTGCTCCTGAGCCTGTTGAAATCAGGCACAGCATTAAACAGTAACAAAACCAGCAATGTGACCGGTATTAAAAGGAAATAAAAACCAGCAGAGACTGGGTTCATGCTGTCAGTTCCACTGAGTGAGCAACCATTAGAAAGATTCTGACTCAGTGATGTTTTGTGCCACCCCTCAGACTGGCACACAGATGACAAAAGGGAACAGAGTGATGGCTCAGCCCCAACTCCCCACCCGAGCCTGTTCCACCATGCATCAGAGCAGCAAAACTCAAGCTCAGGTATTTGGGGTTCTCTGCTCAAAGACCCTAATAAGGGGCAATCCATGAATTTTTTAAAAGTGCTTAGTAGATGAGAATGGCAAAAGGTAGTGGCAAGAGGCAATTATAACTGCTGGGGGGGTCTTCCAAGAGCTGACTCAACAAAGTACTAAACAAACTGGTATGATCTCACAGATTACTGTTTTGAGCAGGAATTTGGGCTGGAGACTGCCTGAGGTCCCTGATTGCCTGAACAATTCTATAATTTTATTAGAGGAACAACATTTTTAGCCTTGGAAGGTTTACTATAGTCTGCATCACATTAAAATTTGAATGTCATTTGCATTTCTCTGTTAGAAAAATGTGGATGTTCTTGAAGTTGGTGCAATGTGTCCCTTTGTGAAAACCCACAGGTCTTCATTTACCTTTAAAACCCAATCCCATCACACCTAGGTGAATGATGAGAAAACCCTTGCGATTCTGTGCCAGGCTGCAGTGTTATCTGCTTTGGCATGCCTGCCTAACTGCAGAGTTTTCAGGTTCAGGTGGAAGACAGACTCTTGTAAAGTGATTTGTGTCCATCCTTAACTGACACTCTCTTTAAAAACATACTCAGGCAAACAGGTGAACAAACACGTCTCAGTGTTATGGACCTTGTATGTAGCTCCATTCCCTTGTATGTCCCTTTGAGGGGTTTGTATGTCCTGGCAGAACTGAAATACTGTTACTCTCAAACACATACTGACCTTGGCTTCTCTTTCAGCATCTATCACCCCTCCTGTCTGTTCCTGCAGCAGTGCATATGCTCTCTGCAGGGCCTGGTACTCCTTTGTCAGCTGTCGAAATCGCAGCTCTGACTCTTCTGCTGCTAAACCCTGAAGAACGAGAAGGGACATCTAAGTCACGGAGAGCAAAGCACTGTCAAAGCAAAGAATGCAAGTGTGATTTGTTATGTACAGTAATTTGTCTACAGGTCTTGATTCAAATAGCTTTCTGGATCACAGTGAGCTTGCTGTCATATGAAATAATAAAAATGGGGAAATTATACAGCATTTATATCACAGAATCAGTTGAGTTGAAAGGGACCCACAATGATCATTGAGTCCAACTCCTGGTCTTGCACAGCACCATCCTCAAGAGTTACACCATGTGCCTGGGATTGTTGCCCAAAAAATTCTTGAGCTCTGTCAGGCTTGCTGCTGTAACCATTTCACCGGGGAGACCATTCCAGTGCCCAACCATTCTCTAGGTGAAGAACCTTTTTCTAGTATCTAACCTAAACCTTCCCTGACACAATCCCAGGCCATTCCCTTGGGTCCTGTCCCTGGTCACCACAGGGAAGAGATCAGTGCTGCCCCTCCTCTTCCTCTCACAAGGAAGTTGCAACTGCAATGAGGTCTCCCCTCTGGCTTCTCTTCTCCAGCTGAACAGACCAAGTGATCTCAATCGCTCCTCATACTTTCCCCTCAAGACCCTTCACTACCTTTGTTAGCCTCCTCTGGACACTCTCTAATAGCTCAATATCCTTCTCATATTGTGGTAACCAAAACTGCACACAGTACTCAAGGTGAGGTCGCCCCACTGCAGAGCAGAGCAGGACAATCCCATCCCTGGCCCAGCCAGTGACACTGTGCCCGATGACCCCCAGAACAGGCATGTCCCTCCTGGCTGCCAGGGCACTGCTGACTCATGTTCAACTTTCCGTCGACCCCCAGGTCCCTTTCCATGGTTCTGCTTTCCAGCCGCTCATTTCCCAGTCTGCCTGTACATCCAGGGTTGCCCCATCCCAGGTGCAGAATCCAGCACCTTCCCTTGCTGAACTTCATCTGGTTCCCTTGCTGAACTTCATCTGGTTGGTGACTGCCCAGCCCTCTAATTTGTGGAGATCTCTCTGCAGGACCTCCCTGCCTTTGAGGGAGTCAACAGCTCCTCCCAGTTTTGCATCATCTGTGAGCTTGCTTTGTTTCCCTTCCAGTCCTACATCCAAGTCATTTATGAAGATATTGAAGAGCACAGGACCTAAGACGGAGCCCTGCAAAATCCCACTAGTAACAGGTCACCAGTCCGCTGTCACCCCATTCACTGTATGATATGTCTTTAAGCTAAAAGAGATGTGATAGGTTTGTTTCCTTGAAAAGGGAGAGGAAAAAAAATAACCTCAAATTGTAATGTAGTCATAGCTCTAGACTCTAGGGAGTAGATCGTAGAAGAACCTCTCAGCATTTCAGTATATAAGTAATGAAAATTGAGGTCAAATTTAAGGAAGTATTTATCACTCAATATACACTATAAAAACCTAAGTGTTCTTGAGAGTCTGACCACTTGTTTTGGAAGTCATGTACAGGAAAACCTGTACTTTTCTGTGAAAAGAGTCAGATCTTACCTCATCCAGATCATCATCTGGGGTTGCTGGTGTCCTGTCTGTTCTATATGAAGCCACAGAGGATGTTTCAGAGTCCATGGAATCATCATCATAACCAAAAACTGTATCCACCACATGTCTCTAAAGAAGGAAAAACATGACTTCTGAACCTTCTTGGAAACTTGTCCCATCAGTTTTGGAGAGGGGCGGAGTGGGGAGCTGCTGGTTACTTAAAGGACAAGGCATGAAAAACAAGCAATGGCCTACCCCTGCAATTACCATCCTCAGGCAAACTCAAAGGAAACCACACTGAAGATTAGGTCTTGTGCTGGTGGAGAGTAAGTTTGCTGATTAGTTTTCCTGAGGGCCTGTCTCAGTCTAATTAGAAAACACAATGGAAGCAGCAACATGCTAAAGGAAAAGTCTCTGCCCTTGCAGGAAGGCTGGAGAATTGTTTGTGAACTGCAAAGCTCTTCAGAAGACATCTATCAACATGCAGACCAGTGTGCAAAGGTAACAATCTAAGGAGCTGGAAACGTGTGCAGAATAGGAAGCTCTCCCCCTCCTCTCACAGACACTGATGATACTTTTAATGTCTAGGTGCTTCTCTTGCTGATATTGCTGTTGGACCAAGTGAGTGAAAGCTATGCTAATAAAACATGAATGTAAAGGAACTTTTACTGCATCCTTCCAAGACTACAGTAACTGGCACGTTAAAAGCGATTGCTCACGCTTTGGTTGTATGCCTGACACCTCGCTATCACCAACCTCAGTAGCTGAATTAAATCAAATGAAAACTGTGTGACGTGTCCTGTGAAGGTAGAGATGCTTGACCCTGCAGGCTTGGTTTCAGGGTACAGATTTGAGCATTTACATACTTGGCTTATGAATAATTCTGAAGACAAACTGATTGATAAGCAATTAAGATGCACTTCTTTGCAACATTTTCCCCTTCTGCTGGCAGGTTAAAACCATCTAAATCCAGAGTTTTAATCACACAAAAAACATATACCAAAGATGCCAACTAGCTTTTGCATATATTATAAATTTTTTCATTGTGTTGTCAAGACAATTGCCGTGTTCTCCGATGTTATAATCTCTGCCTTAGAAATAAAATTTACTGATGAAAATACTATTTGGTCCTTGTCTTCCAGTTGTGTCTGCTGTGTACTGCTTCACAACCCACACAGAAACAATGTGATGACACATCTAGGATTTACTGATCTGAAATTCCCAGTGTGTAGGACAGCATTGCCTTACTTTCATGGAACATGGCTGATGCACTAAGGGATGTCCTTGAAGAACCAAGAGCAACCAAGCAACCAGTATTTCTGCTTTTTGGAGGTGGGACATGGATGTTGCAAAGTCATGCTTCACATCTAGCTGATAAAGGAGCTATCTGAACCACTACTGACTACTCAGCTCTAAAATTGCTCTAAATTACACCAATTTTGGATTTAACCCAGTTCAGGGGGAGATAAAGGTTAGTCAAAGGCATGTGGAACTGAGCAGAAGAGAATGACCCTTGATTTCTCAGGCATAAACTTCCACTTGAAGAAGACAGATGCGCAAGAATTTGGCTTTAGCACATATGTGCTGTGAAAAAGAGATCGCAGATAATAGATGGGAAGGTTTCTGGAAATGCAAATACCTCTCAGCGTAACAGACCCTGAGACCAATATTTATAGAAACCAAATGGAAGGACAATCATTACTATTTCAGGAGGGGTGGGAAGCCCCATTTTGCTGAAAATAAAATAGCTGCACACCCTTAACTGAATTTCAAAGTGGATTTTAAAAGCTCTCCCAAAGGAACTAAGGTATTTATAAACCTGATCACTAAAGTAGATTGCTGTAATTCACAAAGCTCTCTTTAATCACCTTGCTAAAGAGTGTTTTCCTACAAACTGAAAATAATTTTTCATCTTACCTTAATTGGCTTTGAGCTCCTTTTATGCTTTCTGCGACGAATTAGTTTCTCCCTGTCCTGGAAAATAAGATTTAAAAGTTACTCTCTCTTCTCTTCTTTGCAGCTGTAGAAGGCCAGATCTACAGACAAAATAGAACTTGCAGTGACTCTCTCCATATGTTCAAACAGGAATTTGATTCCAGGTAGAAGGGAGGATTCATATCCACATCTGTACGTGTGTCAGCTGAAAACCACCTGAAGAAAGCCCTTGTGAAGTTGCCTTGAGCAGCTGTCACATCAGGCATTGATGGATTGGCCTCTAAAACCACTGGAAGGCATGGTGCATGGGACTGGTTTGGGCATGGTACGAAGGGCTGTCAGCCTTCCCTGCAAAGGAGATGCTGCCTCTGTCTCAAAGCCATGAAATGCTGGGAGTGTTGATCTCACCACTCCTAGCAATGATGTCTCAGAAGAGACCACAGCTTGTTTTGGAGTCTTTCTCCTTCTCCTCAATATCATAATGCAGAGTCAGCTGACTAAAGGACTGCCAGCATTAAATGACAGAAGAACTGGCGACCCCCTGTCTAGCTGCACATGCTTTTCCAGCACAAGATATGACACTGTGGGCCAGTCTCTTGTTAAGGAAACTTTTTAAGCATGATCTACTTATAATGGTAAAACACCCTGGCACAGTCCTGCCTCGTGAACATGCAGGTACCTTTCCAAGCTCCACAGTTCTTAGTCTGCATTCCTTTCTGGAGCTCAATTCACACAGTTTGAGTTGTAGGGGCTGATGTTCCACTAGAAATTCAGTTAAACTGCACATCCACACACCTACATCTAAACATCTGCAGATGTTAAAAGCAGGTAAGGTATAAATGCTCAGACCTCTAGTTTCAAGAAGAAATACTATCAGTGGTGAACTGTACACAGCAATCATTTCCAATTTCCTGGTGTTCTGGACATACCCTTGTTAATTCATCAATTATGTTCTGCTGTTCTATGACCTGAAGCTTTAAGAATTCAGTTTCTTGTTCCTCGTTAGCCTGATCCAGGTCATTGAGAGATCTTAATTTCTTTAGAGGAGGATGTGATGTTATTTTTTCTCTCTGTGGTAAGAAAAAACAGATAAAGTAAGATTCAGGAACTGAAAGACCACCTTTCAGTTAAAAATTAGACATTACCTTTCATATAAGCTGTACAGACCTTTAAATATGCTTCAGCTACACCATTTTTTATCAATACCCATAAGTGCTTCTTAACAATAAAGCAGCAGAGCAAGGCTCAGTTCTTCAACCATAACAACAAAGCTTGATCTTTTAAGTTACCATGTGGCAATACAGCCTCTACAGCAGCCCTGAAACGTCACAAACCATAGCTCTTCCCTGGCCATGCATCAAGATGCCCCCACATGTGGCAAATAGAGTTGAAGCTGTCCAGTCAGTGGATAGGCAAATAGTATCTATTCTCATGACCCCATGTCCTTACTGATATTCAGTGTATGACACAGTGAGGAAAAGGACAAGCTTTACTCATGTGAAAGACATGTATCCAGTCAGACATGAAAGAAAGGCAAAAACTGTGGTAACGGATCTGTTTTAACTACAAGTCCATATCCCTAACCATTTGTGGGAAAAGACATGGCTACAACCGGTAAGAATTCCTCTAGCCACTCAGAGCTTGATAACTTTCATGATTTGGTCATCCATTGTGTGATGGGAACTAAGGGAATCAAGGGAAGAACACAGGGAACTAAGTTAGAACACAGATGCTCTGTGTGCAGATATGCACCAGTGGTGCTGCCCACTGATGCCTAATGCATGCAGATTCCCAAGTCCCTTCTCTTTGCTGTGGGAGAGCCCACGACCACAGCTGTGGAAGAGTAATTCTGACCCATGACACCTGCAGTAAGTTTATCTGTCTTCTAGGCATGGGTAAATTGCAGAGTCTTAAGGTGGATTAACCTTGTAACACTAAAGTCTTTTTTCTATGAGACAAGAAAGTGAATCTGATTGTCAGCCTAATCACGAGGAAAGCTGCTCCCACTGCAGGACACTTAGCCTGTTCAGGACAGTGACTACTGCAAGACAGGGCAAGGTCCACAAACACATTTAGCAGGGGAAGTTTGCTCAGCCAGCTAGCTTACATCTGGCACCCAGAAGATCCACCTCCTTTTTCATTAATGCCAAAGCAACATCAGTGCATGTGTAGGAATATAGGGCCTGGATGCTGACTGATACTCACGCAATCCCATCTGAAGAATATACATATATAACTGCTTTGACCCCACTTCATACAGCCCCTATAGAGCCCCAACCAGATTTAAACACCACCATTCTCCCTTTCCCATATGCATCTACCATGCATATATTTTATGGAAAGATTCCATGTGCTTAGTGCCATGCCAGAACTTCACTTGCCATCATCAGCTCTAACAAGAATATGTACATGATGCAAGAACATCATGCTGTCTGAAAACATCACTCTTAACAGCTTCCTTTTTGAGTTCCAGATGAAAAATAGCACAGTATGACATGCCTCAATGATACAATTTTTTTCTTTTTTAAAAACAATTGAAACTCAATATTCTAACTTTGGGGATAGAATTAAAGACTGTGATTATGCATTCATATAAATATATTGCCCATGTACGCATAATACACAATGTAATACAATCATAGTATATAAGTCTATATTAAACAGACCTAACCACAGCTGTATCTTAGCAATAGATTTACACACTATATACAAGACTTATTCTCTATTTATATACATCATGCACTATGCAGATGTGGCCACCAAAACAGACATAGATCATGCAGTAATCCTCATTTTGCCCTTCAGTACCAACCATTTCTATATTTTCTTTAGTGACAGCTTTGAGTTTATCTTCCATGCGCTGCAACGACTGCATAAGTTCATCATTTCTCTTTGTGAGGCACTTGTTCTTTTCCAGAAGAGGTTTACATTGTTTCTCAGCTTCTCGGACACGCTTCAACTGGATTGATAACAGCAATTAGAGAGAGACATATATATACTTGTGATTTGCAATCTTGACATCTATTTTGCAATTATGACATAAAGAACATTCAAGGCAGCTAAATGGGTATTAGAGGAGTGCATTAAGACTCCCAGCTCAGGAATAAAAAAAATCATCAAGAGTTGAACTCATCACCCTCATCCTTAAGCAGAGGAGTAGGAAAATAAAGAGGTTAAATAGCCACAGTGCTGGTTCAGCTCACAGGTATCACCACAGAGGAGAAAATCAGATAAAGGGATCAATTAACTGTTGTCAATTCTCCCTAGACCCAGTACTTAACTATTCTCAACCTGGTCAAACACCGGACTACAGACATCATAGACATTATTTCATTTATAAGGTAAATCTCACCATACACTGTCATATGCTCAAAAGGTCAAGGAGGGAACAGAAACATTCACATAGAATCCTACAAGCTTTGCTGCCTCAGCCTTTACTGTGATTTTGTACTCATGTAACTTCAATGAAACTACTGTTTAACTCTAGGATAAAAAGTCCTCCGCAGTCTTCTGAGTGATGGGCCTGATGGATGGACAAGGCATATTCGTCACTGGCTTCATCCTTGGATCCTCCCCCTCTGTGCCTTTCCCTACGGCTCTCAACCTCCTCTGTCTGCCAGCGCAAAGCTCACACACCAGTTCGTTTCGTTCATCAACGAGCAACGTGTTCCGGTCTTCCAGCTTCCGGATCGTGGCATTCAGCTCTGCTATCCTCTTCTGGTTTCTGCGCAAGTCCTGTGCATGGGCAACAACGTCACACAGTTACTGATTCTCTTCAAAATACATGCTTGGGAAAAGAATCCTCAAAAAACACACACTAGTCAACTTAAGCCATCACCATCAACAAATTATCTTTAGGGACTTTTACAGCACTGAATATGATGGCAAATATATATATATTTTTTGAAGAAAGTACCTGGTTTGGAGGAGACTTTAATTGAAAATTTTAAGCTGTTTGAAAAAATAAAGAGAAAACAACCAAACATGGTAATTTTTTACAATGGAAATGGAAAAGCTACAAGATTCTAGTTTTTATTGCCTTTTCCTATAGATTGCTTCTATTTGCTGAGCCACTACATGAGGTGAAAAAGTCAGGACAACCCTTTAAGTATCAGAAGGTATGTCAGCAAGAAACACACATCCATGCTTCTGTTTTGCAGGGACCAGTAAAACCTGCATACAGGACTGCTGCAGTGCTCCGAACCATCTCCGGCCCTTCCTGGGATCTCTCTCTTGGGACTGCTCATGTTACACTCTGCCTCCTTCACCAAAAAGAGCTGTTCATCCAGAGCTTCCTTTTGCAGCTGCAGCTTCTGCACATAGCCTGTCTGTGTCTCCAGTTCTTTCTCCAATGAAAATATGATCCTGTCTTTAGCCTTTATCTCGTCCATCTGAATGAAAGAAACACCAGAACAACATTACTATGCAAAGGCAACAGCATTTCAGCCTTCTCCAATCTTGTATTACATGATTTACTTAAGTGCAGCGATCATCCCTCAAATCTGTCCTACCATACCGTTCCATGCCTGTGAAACAATACAGTCTGAGGATTCAGCCATACCTGTAATTTGGCACAGGAGCAGATTCACCAGTCTTACACGGGGTGAAGCCCAGGAACTGAGCATGGTGTGATGTGTTAACAGGTAATTAGACAAAATGCTCAGGCTTTCACCCTGCATTTTGGCCAGGAGTTTATACTAGTGAAAAATAAGTACAAACTCTGATAATCACTGAAGAATATACTTCCAGGATGCAGACTGTGAATTTGGGGGGTGGTATCATTCTCGACAGTTTAAATTACCATTTCTTTTACTTTATTGTCAATTTTGGAATTCCAATTTTCAAGCCAAACTTTCTACCCTTACAAGCAGGTCCAGCTCCCCAGATGACAGTGTGTGTCCTGGTTCCAGCCAGGACAAGTGTAATTTTTGCAGTAGCCAGGAGGAGCATGGACCCGGAGGTTATTCTATACTACCTCATGTCATTTTCTGGGAGTGAGGGAAGGGCTCCCTTCTGGATCAGAGTAGCATGGCTGCAGTCGGGTCACAGGATCCATGGTGAGCATTTTGCATGTATATCACTCTCCTTTCTCTTGTACATTTTTGCTGGCACTTTTTGTTTTCTTATTTCATTACTGAGTCCAGTAAATTGTTATTTCAAATTGTGATCTCACCTCTACCTTCTGTGCCTCCACTTCTCCTCTCCAGCCCATTGCAGGGGAGGGAGAGTGAGCAAGTACCTGTATGGTTTTGAGTCTCAGTGGGAGCACTAAACTGGGGAGTACCACTCCTCAACCACAACACAGAGAAACAAGGCAACCTGCACCTTTGCTGGTGTGGGCCTCTTTTTGTTCATTTTCCACAGCAATTACTGAAGGCTACGCCAAGGCCAAACCAAAAGATATCTCCTCTCCTGCCATGGTTTAGTATGTTTAGGATACCATAATACAGGCTGGAGAAACCAAAACTCTGCAAGTGCAGATGCAAACACTCTTTATCTAACCCTTTGCACCTTGCATGTATTAGCATCTCACGGAGCCAAATCCTTATGGACTAGGCCAGTCACTTTCCTATTTTAAGTTGTTAGCTGCCATCAGAGTGCTCTAGCCAACTCACTGTGATCTATTTATTCCTGAGAAATGACAATGAGAAGTTTGTAATACTTTTTCAAAGTGAGGTGCATTGCAGAGTTCTGTTATCCAGAAAAAGCTAAGAGACACAACAGGCAAACTCAGTGCAGTGGAGAGAACAGATGAATTGTTTTGATTACTGACCAGGCGACGAATATCCCTTTCACTCTCCCATTTGATCTTAGAAATGGCTTCCTGGTGGGACTGATGCTCACTCCGAAGATCCCCCGCCTTGATCTTATCGGCCTGGATCATATTGTTAAGGGCCTCATCCACCTGCTTTTTGGCAGACTTTAGTTCAGTAATTTCCTGCAGAAGCTTAAGGCGCTCAGAGTCGAACTGTTTTCTGGCCTCTTCACGAGCCTCAATAGTCAGCGCTGTCCGTACTTTATCACTGCTCCCGTCCCGCAGCGCGCACAGCGCTGACTTGAGGCGTTGGATTTCACTGTCTCGGACTTTCACCATCCTTGTCATCTCCTGCTCATGCTGTTTGATGAGGTTCTCCCTCACTGCCTGCAGCTCCTTCATTTTCTCCTCATGGAGTTTGGCTTTTAGCTCTGTGATCTGCACGGTCTGCTTACGCTGCTCCACCTCGCGGATTCGCTTCGTTTCTTGAGTCTTCTCTCTTTCCAGTTTAGCAACCTACATTGAGATAAAATGAAAGGCACTTGCTACCAATGTAACATTATCAAAACAAGCCCACCCAGACACATCCATGTCAAATTGAGAAAGACCCTGCCGCAGACCCCAGGCAATCTTCCACACTCGTAAAACAAAATATGGACCAGGTCCTGAGACATTCACATATTGCCTTTACTCAAATAAAACAACCCTGTATTCCCCAGATGTCCTGCCTCTCACAGTGATGCTACATGTACTTTTAGTATATTTCCTTAGGAAATAAGATTCCGTGTATATGTGTGTATTTGTCTAAAAGCTTTTTAACCTAGCAGTCAACATCAGTCAAATTCACCAGAAATTGGAGGGCTCAAAAATAGCAACATTCCTACAACTTTCACAAACATATTGCTCCATTTGAGGGCCAGAGGCTTCTTAAACTTGTAGCTCAGTAAAAAGGAGTCTTTTCCACAAAAGCCGCAGGACATCCACAGTAAATGTTTTAAGTTGGAAAAGAATCAGACCACTGTTTTAGGAGAGTTGTGTGGCATCTGTTGAATTCTGTGATACCACTTTTTCCATGTGTTTGTCTTCTTCAGCAGACACTTTTATTTAAAGCCAAACCCTCATTCACCTTAGATTTCTCCTGATGCAGCTCAATTTGAATGTCTGTTAGCTTAGTCCTGAGTTCCTCATTGGCAGCCTGTAGGGCAACAATCAGTGCCTCAGGCTTTTCGCCCTTGCTACGTCCTTTTTTTGACATGGTTTCTTATCAGCGAGAGTCCACGTGTTTATTTCAAATATAGACTGCCATCTTTTTCTGTTCCTTTCAGTGACAGGTAGTTCAGCAACTACTGCATGACATTCCTTAAGGTCCTGGACTCAGCTGCTTTGGAAGCCCTGTAAGAAATAAGACATACTATTATTTGTCGGTGGACACTGCAGCCGGACAACTCACATGGTTATAGAACACAATAGAGAGTTCCCATCTCCCAACTCTGCAATCTTTGTCTGAAAGGGAGGTCCCAGCACAATCATGCTTCTGTAGACCAACCTGGCACACTTGTGAGGATTCCATGAAGATGTTTTTTTTGCCTATGAGTCCCCTTCCTTCCTTACTGCAAGCCTACAGGTTCACTGCTTCCACTTGCACTTAGGTTTAATACTATCCTGCAGGTTCCTCCAGCAAAGACCAGCTCTCACAGCCATGCTGTTAACAGTAACAACTCCAGGAGTTCTGCTATTTTGCATGCAGTCTGGCCTTTGATACAGCTGATGTTTGGTCAAAACATGGAACATTTGCTCGGAAAAGAAAAAGGCATCATTTAATAACTGAAGCCAGCATGTTGATCTTCTGACATGCAAAATACTAAGAAACCAGCAAGTGCCAGTACAATCTAAAAGGGAATGACAAGCATAGGTACGCACTCTGTCTACCTGGCCTGCAAAGAATAAATGTTATAAAACTGGGAAGTGCAGCATTGTGTGCAACTTTCCTGGTGAATAAAAAGAAAATCTCTATGGCATAAGGATGAAGCAGATGTCAAGGATGGCAGAATGATTGATGAATGCACAACTGTTCTGCAGCACTCAGTGTAAACACTGCATCCTAAGGGGCAACAACCTTATTCCTACAGAAATCACTTCAGACTGCCATCTGCCTTTTCTGATCTGTGTCTGAGAGACAAAGAGAATCTTTCAATTTGCCCAAATTAAACAGAGCTTGAGAACAGGACTAAGACCAAGAGCAGTACTGTCCTCCTCAAACTTCTGATAGCTTCTTAAATTGAAGATACAGGTAACTCCCTGAGTTGATGCAATAGCAGGGAAGATCTAAACACCTCCGAAGCTCCTGCACACTTTTTGGAGGATACTGGATGGCAAGTCCTTCAGTTACAACACATCCACCATCCCATATTTTAAAAGCCCATAAATTAATGTAACAGATGAGAATTTGAACTGGAGTACGAAGGCTGAACAAAGCACTGCAGGTATTAATGGTAATTAATTTCAAGAAATCCCAGCTCATGGGACTGGCTGCAATTCTGTTCAGGAATTACGTAGTAATGGAATGCACAGGAAGTATAACAGCCTCAGGCCACATTATCACTTGCCCACCCTAGCTTCCATTGAAAGGAAAATTGCCTAATTTGGAAGAGAACCACATCATATTCCCACTGTATCTCTTGATCTGGACATAAGGCTGGAGAATCAGACTTCACAGCAAGCTATGGGGCACATTTACTCTGCAGCCTGAACGTGGTTTTCAGTGCCAAAGACCAGAGGTTTAATTTTTCTTCAATTTTTACTTTAAAAAAAGTATTTGGCAGCTGTCTGTGATAATGCCACAATGATTTGCACTGGTGTAGCTACTGAATAATTGCCCTGAAGTCATGGGAGAGAAGCCAGTTATACCATAGAAGTTAAAGAAAAAAAGTTTACCTCCTGCATGGAAACTGTACCCTTATATTCAACAAGGGATTTACTCAGTTATTTAGGGCACTCCTTCACAACCAAACCAAAAAGTACCAGTGGTAATTTTCAGCCTTTGGTCCACCCAGTATAAGTGATGTATAGAATATGCTTTACCGATGCAAAATCTTGTGACAGGTACACAGTACACAAAAATTCTTACATTGACAACTCACCTCCATCTGGTAGTTAGACAAACCTTCTCTCTTTCCCAAATCACAAGAAAACAGTATGGTTAGACCACTTACAATCAAACCAAGGACTGACAGGAGGTTTAATGCAAAAAGGAGAACAGATGAGCCACAGAGGCATAAGCTCTTCCTCCTTTTCTTGAAAATGGGTGAAACACTGCTTCCAGGAATTCATGTGCCTTACATCAGCACAATGGTACCCATATCCACTGCAAGAAAACTTACAAAGGGAAGGTTTATGCTACACGATAGGAAGCATTTCTTTACCAAGACGGTGGTCCAGCACAGAACAGGCTTCCTACAGAGGTGGTCGATACCCTAAGCCTGCCAGCGTTGAAGCAGCATTTGGACAGTGCCCTTAACAACATGCTTTCACTTTTGGTTAGCCGTTAATTGGTCAGGCAGTTGGACCAGATGACTGTATATCTCTTCTAACTGAAATACTCTGTTCTAACACAAAGAATAACAGACCAGATCAATCTTGCAAATCTAGACTACTGATTTGAAAAAGTATCTCAATGGGGAGATATGTAACTGTAAAGACGTGTTACTACTCTATTTTTGTAGAGCATCTTTAAATAGGTAGTTCAGTCAAAACATGTACCCCTGAAACTGCTTTTTCACTGAAACTTCCATTTGAGTAAATTAGTGTTTTAGGCCAGAATTACCTTCGTTCTATGGAATTCTTTTTCATTGCAAGAGCGTTGCAATATTCCGATGCCCAAAGTTTTATCTTTTCATCTATCAAGGTGACCTACCTTTACGAGGGAAGGGCCCAGTGAGTTTGTCTGTTCTTCATTACACTGCTTTTAATGCATAAAGTTTGAATTTTATGACAAAGCATTTCTAAATATCTGCTTTACTAACACTTGCTTGCAGACCCCTGCAGATTGCAGGGAATATTATCTCAGAGGAATTCCTTGAATCATGCAATGCCATATACTCTCCCCCATGTGCTGAAGAGCACCATCCCTGCAGTCTGTGATGAAAATCTAGAGAGAGAGTAGGAGGCTAATTTAACTGGTTTGCCATGTCCTTACTAAGCTGAGCATTCTGAGTTCCAAAGGTGGGAAAGGATCCAATAAGATGTACTGCTTCTCAGCAGTACACATGACAAATCCTAGACTTTAAGCCTGAGAAGGGTCCACGTGGAAACAATCCCACCAAAGATATCTGAAACTTTGGAGTGGGTGGAATATAGAAGCATGGAAAAAAAGCCTTCCCACTGTCGTTTACAAGCTCATGTAAACTGCACTAAGATTCATCTCACTGGATACCCCTACCGTCACAACCACCACGCAGGCTCAGCCCCAAACAGGGGCACCAAACAGACTCTCATATCCAAGTCAGTAAAAAAGTGAATCCAAGGGAAATGCTACGTATTTGTAGTGTGGTTTCCACAGTTACATGGAAGATGTTTTCTAAAAAAGTATCAGTAGTAGCCCTCTTGTTGCCTTCCCCTGTATATCTGTAAAAATCACTATTATACTGAATGTTAATCTGTCAAGTTGGGGTCAGGCTATTTCAAAGAAATCTGTTTTTAGGGAAGGCTTTTGTCATGAGAGTTGAAAGCTCAAAATCAGCTCCCTTCTCTGTTTTGGTCTGCCAGGAACAAGACAAGTTGCAGAAAATGCCTTCCCAGTTTCACTGGAATAACAGCACAAGAGCCTTTGCAGGGAAAGTTCAGCCAAGTATGAAGAGACATGAGCATATACTAATCAAACAGCCATGGGCATATATGCTCCAGTTTGCACATGTGACAGGTGAGCCCATATTTACATAAATGGCCTGGCACCTTGTCAGGGAAATAGCCGAGGCCATTGTCTCTCACAGCACTACAATGTTCCCTGTTTGATTGGCCCCATTTTTAGTAAGAATTTTAGCTGTTTTATCTTGTTTCACTGTAATAAAATGCTTTAGAGGAATCTAGCCAGATCATTTTTGTCTTTTGAACCATGGGTTTGCTTTTTCCATGACCTATGTACAAGTTCCCCTTGAAATGTCATGCCCAAATTGTCCAGGCAAAATGAACTTCATGTAGGGGACAAACGTACAATACATAGTGGACATAACCTGGTTGTGGGTGCAAAGAGGGTCAAGGTCACATAATATGCATGATGCAAATTTTGCTCTTGCCCCAGCAAACACACTATGTTATACACCTTCAGGTGGGGCTAGACATACAGACCTACATTCAAGTGCATACATCTAATGGCATAACTGCATACTATGCCTTTCCCACCTGGTACTTAGTAGGTAGTTTGTCTGTGAATTTCAAAACATAGCTAACAGTGGAAACCTACACCAGCTCAAAGAAGCCTTTAAAACAGTAGTCCTGAGCTCCTTCTAATCCTTGGGAAATAATCCTCAACACATTATCCTCTGAAGGACTACAGCATGCTTTACTCTTTCCTCTTGACCTCATGTTTAAATCGTCATGTCCACAGGCAGCACAGGAGGATTTCACTGGCAAGTTTTGACTCCGAAGAACTGGACCAGCCTCAAAAGTCATTAAAAAAAAAAATTAGGTTGCGCTCCTATCACTCTTGCCTACAGCTATTTGGAAAAACAAGAGAAATAATCTGTAAAACATAATCTCAAAGAAGACAAAAATCAGAACGATGGAAGACTATAACCAGTCCCATTGTTAATCTATGTGCACAAAGCTAACTTTCTACTTGTACAAAATGAAACAAAACGAGAATACAACAAATAAGTACTGCAACTTACAGATTCCTTCTCATCTGTTGAAAAGACTTGCTGCCGTATTTTGGGAATTCCTCGTCATTCCAACAAAAACCTTCATTCTCATGGGGAATCAGTTTCAAATAAAAACAGAAAGCAGGTCCAACAGCCCCCTTGCCCCAGCCACTTTACACCCTGATGTGCTCCTCCTCCTCTTCCTCAATGGCCTGAGGGAGCTGGTCTAGGATGGGAGACAGGGGAGGATGGAGGCAACAGGCAGATCATTAACTGCTCATCATGTACACCCAGGCATCCAGCCATAAGGACAGAGGCTCTGGCATTCAGTGTTTTGAAAACAGGAAAGCTCACACTTGGAAGGAAACCTGGCAGTCCTCCCACGTGGCTAAAGAAACTGTCCATAGGCCCACACAGACACACCTCTACACCTCTGGACACCTTTGTTTCTGTCCTTCTCTCAGACACCCACCTCACTATCTTCTCTAGTCAACTCTTCAAAACACTGGACCTGGGGAGCCATGCAGCACCCAATGCCCTCTGCAGTTCCTCCTGCCTTGGGAGCCTAGCTTCCTGCCATGGCAGTCTGGCTTTCTGTCATGCATGAGGCAGCCCAGCCATGGCCTCTCCACCGAGTCAAACAACGCACGGCTGCCAGCAGCCACAAGTGACTACAGCCATACTTCAATCACAGGGGTCTGGTTCCAAAAATTATGCATTTCCAGGCATCCTTCCTGTATCAGAAATAGATGTTTCTCAAAATAACAGGTGATTTTGTCTGAAACTTTTGTCACCTTTTCAGGTCAGCACCCTGCAGATGCAGGCTGCCAGAGCCAGGCCCTGCTGCCGCGCAGCAGTGACCCCCCCCCGCAGTGCTGAGGCACACTGGCCTTTGCAGCTGTGGGCAGTTTCTAGGTCATCCCCATGCAGCACAGTCAGAGCAGAAATATCGCCTCGGCATGCCCAGAAAAATGCAGTAAATTAGAACTGATCTGGACAATACAGGAACAGAGCAGCTGAAGACTGGATGCACACAGGCCACGCTCCTCTGGCCCAACCTAGCACTGAAGCCACATTGTCACTTTGGTGACTCTGAAGTTTCTGTTTAGATGGAGGCCTGCGGCAGTGAGCTCCCCTGAAACCCAGCTGCAATTCTGACTCAAAGATCAAGGAGCACAGGTTTTTATGTCTGTACTTAGCAAGAAGGTCCAAATGCAAACCTGAAAAGTAATTTTTCAGAAAAGCAGAAACATGTCCGTTTCCACAGAATTTAAAGAGTAATTCAACATCCCTTTAAAACATATCCTAAAGCATAACCACTCTATACAGCAAAGCAAAATGTCTCATGAGCTAAGTCTGGCCTCCATACAAAATATCTCTTCCAATGCAGGAATAACCTTGACAATGAATGAAAAAAACTACATGCTGCACCTCCTGAGGAACTATGAAACCTACGTTCATTCAAAGTAGTAAAGATCACAGTGCAGGCATCTAGCAAAGGCAAAACTAAAAAATCAAACACTTGTTCGTAACAGCCATTTGCAAAGGCAGAGAAACAGCTCAGCCCAATAACTTTCATCATCTGGCCTTCAAACACACAATAGAAGTGGATCCAAAAAACAGACTAGAAATGCTACCTTCTGCATATTTTGTGCTCAAATATTCAGTGGAATTTGGGCCTGTAAATATTTTAGGCTTTATGAAAATTGCAGCTGCAACATTTTCCTTTAAACAACAAAATCCTGAAAAAACCTTTTATCTCCTTAGTGTAGCACCTTACGATCTGCCATTGAGAAAAATGAGTGCCCATGCCTTTTGGAGGATTAAAATCCTAATTTACAAATGAGGCAAGAAATGACAGTATCATACCATAATCTAGCCATTGGGGTTTTAACATCTGATTATTAACAGTATAAAATAAAATTCTGGACATCAGGCAAACATCATCATTATCCCTGTATTCATTTTCATTTGCTAGCATTATTATTACCACTTGTGGCTGCTAGCTCAGAGAATGTTTGGATACCTGGTATATCAGTTTGGAGACAGGCAAA
This sequence comes from Atrichornis clamosus, assembly GCA_013400975.1. Classification (NCBI taxonomy): domain Eukaryota; kingdom Metazoa; phylum Chordata; class Aves; order Passeriformes; family Menuridae; genus Atrichornis; species Atrichornis clamosus. Next base: position 12,717 of record WBMZ01004564.1, on the reverse strand, counting down.
GCCCTGAAACATTAAGACTGCAAAGAAGGGGATAGAGCTTAGTGTAGTGACAGTGGCGAAACCTTCCAGCAACAATGATCAGTGCTCCAATGCTAGATTCCAGGCAAGCTTTCCTGCATTATTGTCAGGTTGCACGTTAACTTTCATTTTTTATTTGCTTTAAGTACAAAACATAAACAGAATCATAATCTCCTGTTTTCAAACAGAAGTAAAGAGACCTTCAAATATAGAAGTCTGCTTAACTCAACAAACACTTGCATGCATCAGCAGAAGGAAGGACAAGGAAAGAACTTAATATCCCTGTGTTTTAAGAGGGAATTTTGAGGCTGTTCCAGTAAGTCTGACGAAACCACCATTTGCAGGCATTTCCTGTGGCACTTTACTCACCCCTGTTCTTCTCTAGAGTGCTACAGTGACAGCATCAGGACATTATGACAGCAGTTTAACATGAAGGCTGACAGAGAAAGATCACTTGCAAACTGTAGACCACTTTTCCTGTCATGCTCTGGCTGTGGAGTGCTGTTTGTACAACCAAGAGCATCCACAAACCTTGTTTAGCCAGAAATCATATGGGATTTGCCATCGGTATCGCAAAGCAGGCAAAGTACAGTAACAAATCTCCTGTCATGCATGGTGATACGGTCAGTATGGAAACTGGAATGACCTATGGAATTCAGACCTGCATGTCAGAACAAAAGGTCCTGTTTCAACACTAGTATTTCAGTTCAAAGCCAGAGGAGCAATCTCACACACTAAAAAATCTTCAAAACTAAGGCTTTCTCAGTTTTTACATACCACAGGGGTAAAACAGAGGAAAAGTTTTAGATGTAGTCTCTGCTCCAACAATCTTACAACTTGTCCAAAAATCCAATTCAATTACTGTGAACCAAGTACCTTCCTAAACACAGAAGAGCCCATCCCTCTTCTAATACCAGATGCTGCTATCCATTTTGACTGCAGAGCATGCATCTGTACCACAGTAACCACCACCCCTTACTCTGTCAATAATGCATCTCCCAACAGGCTTCATTACAAAAGAATATGCATATAGCTACATATAGCAAGCAGAATGACTTTGCTAATTATGCAACAGCTGCCTGAGGACCGCCAAATGTAAAAGGCATTGAAATAGCAAGACTTATAGAAACACTTGTGTGAAATAACTTTATAGAAAATCATTGAAAACTTGGTTCCATCGCCATAATAAGAAGTTCCACTTGAATAGATACTCACTTGTCTACCCAAGTACAGTTAAAAAAAATCTTATTTGAAATATGAAAAAGTGCCTGCGGTTGAAAACTGCTTTACCAGTACGTCTGTACAGTGCTAAAGCAAAAGGGAACTTTGCCATTGACTGCAACAGGAGCAGACAGGAGAATAATATGCCTCCCAAGGTAAGTGAATCCATAAAATATACTTAGAGCTGATGCTGGGGACTTAGAAAAAAGAAGGAAACAGAATTCTACTATTAGCATCTTAATCAGCCACACTGCCTTTCATCTTGACGAATTAATAAATTAAAGTACTCAGGTTTTTCTTGCTCTTTGAACAATGCCCCATATGTACCAGAATGCTTCAGTTCTTCAATGTATGATAGCTCCTTTTAAACTGGAGGTATTCTTAATCAGTTTTGGAAGCAATAGTTTAGATAAGGGCAATGGCACAGCCATGATAAACAAAGACACAAACCGCATTAAGCTTAGATCAGGCTAGACTTAGGAACAGAAAACACTGACCAAGAGACAAGCATGTATTTATGCATTAAAAAGCCACATGGAAGTAATCCACTGTCATAAGAATATTTACTGACATGTAGTAGAAAAAGTATAATATTTTGTCATATCACTAGAGGTAAGGATAAACATCAGGCTTGTATTTTAGTTTCCAAATCTAACAATGCTGTGCTTTATTTTCTTAATATTATTTATTTCTTAGACCCTCCAAAGACCTCAGTGTCATCAATAAAGACAATTATCTGCACAACACATCAAGGTGTTCACAGAGCCTCATCAGTTCACCATATGACCCTACTAACTATAGGGTTGCATCTCTCCCTAAAATTGTATTGGCCCTATCGAGTCCAAAGGCATCATATTCTAGACCAGATAATGATTAAGACTGTAAAACAAATCTGCTCTGTATAATTTCTAAATCTCTTCCTTTCTCAGCATTAAAAAATTAAAAAGTGCTGCAGGATAGAGCAAGGAAAGAAAAGACGTCAAACCTAAGTAGATTTCAATACAGTCTCAAAATCTAGAGCTGGTTTTTAAAAAGTCGTAATTTGTCTAGTGTGAAAAATCTTGAAAGTTAAGAATTTCCCTGCCTAACAGAAAATAAATGGAAACCTTGATAGTTTTCTTTTGGAAATATTGAAAGTGTCTTATTAAAATGCTCTGCTATTGTGAAATCAATGCATAATTGCTGAGATTATTTTTTTGCTTTATGTACTACCACACAAAAATGAAACAACAGTGTCAAAATCAAGCAACTCCTTCAAACCATACACTAATTAAACAGTGTTGCAAATGATAGCAAAGGGGTTGCTTCAGTTCACACCTGTGAATTTTGTGAAGATTTATTTACTAAAACTGACAGCAACTGGTTGTCTGGCAGAACAGCTTTTACAGCATAAAGAAAAGATGACAATCAATAGCAGCCACTCTTCCCCAACTTCAATTCTCAAGCTGACCCACACAATTCCAAGACAAACTTGCTGCCCTCATGATAAAGGAAAGTAGTCTGAAGAATCTGCAAACCTTTGTCAGATTGGATTCTGATGGGCAGTATCACCAAACACACATTTATAACCACATCATCGCTGCACGCTAACTCTGGAAAGGAGTCTGCCTCTGTGAGTTACTGCCTGGCCAGTCCCTTGCCAGGTTTGGGTTTTGTGACCTGACTGAACCTCAGCTGGGGTTCTGAACCTCACTGGCCTGTTTGTAAGCACTGATGTTCCCCTTGTAGCAATAGAGTAGGGTGCTCAAAGTAAATCTGCTCACTGTTCATACCAGTGTGCTCGATTCTGAGAGACTTATCTAAAAGGAAAAAGCACCAATGGGCTCAGGTCTTCCAGAGCAGGGGGGCAGTTTCAGACCACATAAAACTGAGCAAACTGTGCAGTTCAGCCCAACTGACAACTGCTTCTTAACAGTATTTAAAACTTAACAGCTCAGTGAACTAATATAACCTGTTCTATCAACAATGAGAAACAAGGCACATGCCAAGTTTACTTACTGCCAGCATTTGAGAGTGATCATCCCCCTCCACAGAAGTCCCTAATAGAAGAAAATACACGCTTCAAGAAGGGTGTTGGTACCAGCACCTGCTCATCTCCAAGTCGAATACAATAATCAATTACCTGTAACAGAGCATCTCTTACTGAGTCCTCCAAAATCTGCAGTCCCAGGAAGAAGTTTCTGGGAATAACCCGTACCAAAAGCATTAGGGAGGGACTATCAGAAATTTCTAAATTGTCTCATTTGTGTGATCATTTATGTTCTACTAAAGAGGAACTTGTCACATGGGCAAATAATTTTATTGCCACTGAACAAGTTGCATATAGCTAAAATTGCAATTAAAAGAAACGGGCTTTTATTTTCTTGCTTATAGGAAAGGACCTCACTCTAAGGGTCATACTTCTATTTCAGTTACATTACAATTTTCTGCTTTCTAAAAGCAAGAGCAGATAGAAACCAAAATTCATACATGTGTTCCTCCCAACACCTTGCTCTCAGACACTTGGTTCTGCTCAAGGAGTGGCATTCACTCCTCTGTGGAGTGGATTTAGCTATTTGAACAAGCAAAAACTCTGATCTAAACCTGTTTTCCTCTGGGCCCAGAGCCAGCATTTCAGCTCTTGCCAAGATAACGATTAACATGCTAATTTGGAACTCCACTGACCCAACTCTCCATCAGGAAAGGGTGCTGTGATTCAGGTTAGGTGCCCCTAACATCAGGGGGGTTTCCAAATCAAGACTGCTGATTCAAGCACCCTGGCTCTAGATCCCAATCCTGACTCTAGAACCAGAACTTCAGAACACGGCAAGCATGATGCAAGTATCATGTGAGCCTTTTCATCCTCAGCAAATCCTCATGGCCTTTCTGTGCTGCACCATTCTGCCAAAAATCTGGAACAATTTTGAGAGAGGCATTTTCTACTCCCACAAAATAGTGAAAATCCCCTGGAACTAGAGGAACAGTTTCAGTGCTTACGTGCTGAAAACTTAATCCCAGTAGCTAGACTGGATTCATGCCTGTTCCTTGACCTGGTCTTAAATAATATTTTAAGGAAATAGTATTTCCACATAAGCCAATTCCCATCACTGCACCAACTCTATTAGCTACAAGGGGAACACTGGTCATACATAATTCCCTATGTCTCCAAAACCTGTCTCATTTGCCTAGCATGAATTGAATTAATCCTAAATTAAGTCTTTGCTTTGGCTTTTATTTGCCAGATTTCATCTATGTTTTCCATTTTTTCAGAATAAAATTCAAGCCGTAATTATTGCATACTATCCTGTGTGTGTGATGCCACATAACAAAATACATAATTAATGAAAACCGTGCGATTAAAAGCATGAGTTGTATTATTTTAGTATTATAATTCAGCATGCCAAGATGAACCCAAAACCTCAGCTTAGACTTGCTGAAAATATTTGCACCATTTACACAACTCTATTCTGCATTTCCTTTCATAGTCAGAAAAACTGCAGTTTTCACATGCTAGTAGTTTATGTACATTTTATTCCATCAAAAACTGATAGAACACTGCTCCAGAACAAATCCTAACCACCCTCTGCTTTTGACTGCACAAGAATCATCGTATTGTAGTTGGATTTTATCAATACCATAATAATTTTCAGAAATATTAAAGTATCTTCTTAACTGAGTTCACAATATCCCTTCGATATGGGACTCTGCACACAGAGTACGGGATGAATACGGTGCTGCTAGGCTGCTCATGCTAAAATTACCATTGGCCCTTGCTCTACAACATGAACCAAAAAAACCCTATCCAAGTTGCTGGCGACTCCATGGAAACAGTAAAAAGGGGACAGAAGCATTATTGTTATCCGCAGCAAAGCTAAGCAGATTTGTTAAACCAATATTCTAGTATTCTCTGGCTAAAATACCATCTGTCTCGTTTTCATATAATTATTTCCCTAGAAGTTGGCATAATACAATGCACACTGAGAACACTACTAGTGAAAAACAAAATCCTGCCCTATTCTGAAAGGAAATGGACGTTTTCCAGAATCTGTACTTTTTCAGCATAAGAAGCACACATACACTGACTGGAGACTCTATTTAGGAATGGCAGGATTGTCAGGACAAGGACAAGCTTTATCAACCTGCCCAGCTGACTGCAAGATGGGAGTCTAACAAAACATTTCAGTGGTTTTATACTTTGGGCATTATTCAAGTCCCATTCTTAGTCTACAAAAAAGATGTTTTTGTAAATATATTTTATGCAAGTAGTGCCACACTCAACCACAAGACAACATGCATCACGTGGAAGAGAAACACTGCAATTCATGGAGTTTATAGTGTCAGGCCCTCCTTTATTTCATTTTTATTTTAACAACACAACAAAGCCTCTTTTAATTGAAATGCATATAAACAAGAAAACAACAAACAGTGAGGGAAAGTTCATGCCCTGTATCTTTCTCCTGAAAATCCTCCCTTTTCTTTCTAAGGCTATATAAATTATCATCTCTTGTCTTACAGATACCAGAGGAAGATATTTTACATTCACTACTAAATATTGTCAGATATTTAAGTAATTTCTCTATTTATAGTGATAAGGTTAACTTTGGAAGTTATTACCATTTTTAGCTCAGCTCTTCATACAGCCAATAAACACAGATATTGATTTCAAAATGGATCAGAAAAAAATCTGCACTCTGGCCTCCCATGTTCACTTTTGACATCATAGATCTCTACAGTGAATTGTTTCCTTTTCTGGACACCTTACTTCCAACCAGATTACTACCTTCTTGCAGTTTCTTATCAGCTTGCAGTTCAACATAGCTTCAAAAAATGTATTTTCTTCTCCCATCCTATTGCCATTAATGCCTTACAGAACCTCATGTACACATTTCTCTAATTTCCCATGTCTTGTATCCCTCTTGCCTTTTCCTTCCATTTTCTGTGAAAAGATTATGAATGTTCCCATTATCAGGGAAGTTCAGCAAAAACTAAGCCAACAGTTTGTCTCTTCACATCAGCTTTTCAGCAGAAATGTAAATACATATTTTACATTAGTCATTTCTACCCATCTTTTAGAGTCAAAATACCTCTAAAAATAAAAACATTACAAGCAATGCTCTTTTGCGAGTTGTTCTGACTCTTACCCTTCTATCATATGGGGAAAGACAGGCTCCTTTGTCATCTCTAGAGCCTGTGAACTCTTTAAGAATGGTCTGAAACAACAGAAATCTTTTCCATCAATGGCACTACTCAGCTGAGGAACGAGTACCCTCTCAACAAAACAAACCAAATGAAAACGTACCATGTAACACTGACTTAAGTAGCTCTGGCCATAATGAGAAGAACAGAATCTGACAAATAAACAACTAGGATAAAGTGAAACTCATGTTAAATGTAGAATTTATCCTTACAGTTTACTATTTTAAAACTACCCCTAAAAACTTACAGGATGATTTTTAGCTGAACTGTGCTGCATTAAGAATGGAAGCACCAGCTTCCATTTGTATGATGATACCCAGGGTAGCAGTATTCTCCTGCCATGTAAGCAGTGATGAGTTTGATTCTCAGCTGGAAAAGGTGTAAGTGTGAAACACCACCTATTCGATGCAGCTGAGATGCTGGTTCATACATGATGTGACAAAGCACAAAAAAAAATTAAGAGGTTTCACTTATAAGACATTCAGGATATGGTCTTGAACATGCAGATTTCCATTAAGGCTGAAACCAGAAAAATATTTTATGGTAATTCCAGAGAGATTTGAATACGCATTAAGATATTGTATGTAATTGCAAATAAATTTCCAAGGACAATGCTTAAATCTTCATTGAGTTCACCTAACACTACCACGCAGGTTACCGACACCCACTGCATATTCCAAGAAAACAGCAACATGTAGGCCATGCTGTGACCCACAAAATTCCATGACACAATGCAGAAGGGATCTGCGAGCACACAGCCTTGCTGGACACTGCTGGGGCAGTGATCCAGCTGCTGGGAAGGCACAGATGTTTGTCAGCTATCCACTATGCCTCTGAAACATGTACTGGACACACGCTAAACCGACAGGTTTGTTCTTTAAAGCGTTTCCAGATTAATTAAGGCACACTTTCCTTAGTTATAAGCTACCAAATAGTAACCAGCCCAATTGTTCTTTCAGCTGTAAATAATCCAATCTTCTTCCACTGCAACACTCCCCACATACTCTTTGTTCACCTAAGACTGACTGTAACTGGTGACAATTCCCTATCAGAGAGGGGACACGAGAAGGCGATATTACTAAGGGCTATATTAAATAAAGCAGATTCTCAAAAAATGACTGCATCTCATTTTGTTCCTCACCAATGCATAGAGATGGAATAGAGCACCTTACAGAATCATAAATATTAAGTACAAATAAATACAGTGGGAAAAGTCCCAGGGACTTATCTACAAAATCACAGAACATAAAACAAAAATCACATTCATGTTTAAGAAAATCTAGGTGTATATTATGTATTAATACAGTTTTACATCTTTTAAAAATTTTTGTACACGAAGCCTACCCCAAATACACACCAAACAGTACAGTGTTGATTCTAATTAATTTCTATCACTTGTAACATTAAGAGTTCTTAGGATTTTGCTTACACTATAGAAATTAAAAATAAAAAATATTTCTGCACCCATTAAAAAAATCAACATAGTGAATTCTAGCAAGCCAGGGCACATGCAGGGAAAAAAATAAATTACATCCAGAAGCAGTGACTCCACTATTTCTCCCAATTTTATTTTTTCATTCAGTACTGGTTACCCTAAACTACCTGGGACCTCAATGCAATTTTCAACAGCTGTTTCTTCTTCTTTTCAGTTTTAATTTCCATGTTACTTAGACCTTTTGCTTACAGTCCATGCAATGTAAGGTTTAACAAGTCTTTCCCCCAAACACTTAAAAGAATATTATAATAAAAAATGTCAACAAAATTCAACAAATACCTTGAGAACTGGAGTACAAAGGTGAACCAATATCACCTCCTGTGTGGAGATCGAAGGAATGCATAAAGTGAAAATGGGGGACAACATGCATTTTAGCATCAGCTGTTCTCAATTAATTCAGCTCATTTGTTATTTTTTATAAAATAATCTAAGATGCTGTTATACTTTGCATTATCGTTTTTAACCTAAAATAAGATCTGGCATAACATAACAGATCTTCTATCCTAACAGTTCTCTCAGGTTCATCAGTCTGCTTTATTATTCATCAGAGGTACATTTCATCCAAAGTTAGAAACGGAATTGTAGTCTATCCACTCTTCATTTATATTCCTTACTTGTTGGTATTTGTTAAACTGTTAACTAAGAAGCTTTCATTGTGCATCTGTGTACTAAAATGTGTGCTGCATTTATGTGCCACTTTCTTGTGTAATGCTGCTGTGTGGATGGTCCCATACATCAGTTCACTTTGCTTCTCTTCTGACAATTGCTGACGCAGACTGTGACATCCAAATACGATCTTCGAGGTAAAGCACAAATCCTAAAGATTCCAGGATGTGTGACAGTTTCTCAGCAACCCACCAGTAATCCAAACGCATGGCAAACAAAGCATACAGCACCATCAAGTCTGGAGAGAAGAACTGAAAGCCCATGTTACTGAAAATGCTTGCATGCATCATTTTTCCTTTCAAGTTTGTCGGACGTTTTGGAATCCAAACTGCAGACTGTGATCCACAGTGTTCTGTCATGTCCAAAGAAGCTGTATTTACACTCATTTGACCTGACAGTGCTCACTGTGGCCACACCATATAGCTTTCTCATGGTTCTCCCCAGCATGGTGTTGAATTTTCTATTTAGAACCCCACCTCCTAGAGCACAGATTTCTAGTCCTCATATTTTAAAGGAGAAATTCAAACAGACCTTAAAGATACAGAAACTAGAAGTATTACAGAAATTACATTTTTCTACCTTCATGGATTCTGGATATTCAGAGCTGATGACAGTGAAATGAAGAGATGCCTTCTATAAAGAGAAGGCAGCAGAGAATCCAACTCTGAAGATGGGAAGATAAATCTGTTATAATCTGCTAAAGACCCAATCTTCAAGGGATATAGATTCAGAGAGGAACTCTGAAGATGTTACCTGCTCGGAATTTAAATAAGCTATTGATATAGAAACACATAATGCAAACATGTAATTGTAAATTCAAGTAAATAATATTAACATAAATATAAAACAAAATAATTGTGTTTTAAAGCAAAACCATTTGTTTCACAGTCTTGTAGTACAAATATTGCATTGCCATACACAAAGATTAAAGAGAAATCTGACAGAACCCAGAAGATACGAAATCACTGAAAAGTGATTCAAAATTCAGGCATCTAATAAGGACTATTTTGCTACCTCATGACTTCACAAAGCCAATAGAAAGCAAAATATTTACCACAATTAAAAATGACCATGACTCAGCAATGAAAGCATCTTCAGGCTCACAGAGTTTGGTTAAAAAGAAGAGGGGAAAGAAACAGAAATTATAATTAACAAACTACTCGGATTGCAACTGCTCAAGGTACAGCTGAGTTATACCAGGCTTACTACAGCAGAATCCATCACCACACCTTTGCTACAGTTGGAGGACTATTTTTATAACTTTCTAAACCACAATATCAACTATCCAATGAATGAACAGAAATCCAAATTGAAAATTATTCTAGGCATCATTCTAGCAGTTACATTTCACAGCATTTTCCTAACTTGAATATCACTTACCCTTAGTAATGACAGAGAACTTATGCAGCATCTTTCCAACTACATTGAAGTCTTGATAATAAAAAGTCTACCAGAACCCAGCATACATTTACAAATTACAATAGCCAATCACCTCCTTAAAACACAAGCATGTTTACTTGTATCTTACGTTCAACTCCTAATGTGCAGGACACAGAAGTTCTTATTCAGATGATTATTTAGCTGGGAATGGCCTCTGAAAGCAGAGGGATTATCAGAAACCACTGAAAGGTAACAAGAGACAAAGTTCTCAGAAGGGAGGCTGAGGCAATGCATTAGCAATATCACAGAGCCTGAAGTTAGGATTGGGGAGGACACTGGAAATACTGAGCTCAAAATCATCTTCAAGGTGAGGGCCATGTTTCTCTACCTTAGGCACTACCAGAACAGTCAGTCGGAGAGCAGGAAGTCAAAAAGGTTCCATCATCTGTACTGGCAGCCTACTTGTGGCTGCCAGGAGTTCTGCTGACAACCGGGGAATCCCAGCAGACCACCGAATTTCACAGTTCAGGGAAAGGGACAAAGCCAAAGGTGCAATCCATTAGCAGCTCCTGACAGCCAACTCCACGGGGAAACTCCTACGGAAATCTCAGCAAAAACTTTCCAGCCTTTCCTCCCTGAGGCTTCTCGGGATTTTGCTTCCGGTAGAAGCAAGAGTGGAACTGGCTGCAATCACATACCTTGATGTGAATCACAGAAAATCATGCTCGAAGGGACCCAAAAGGACCACTGAGTTCAACTCCCTGCTCCTCACAGCACCACTTAATACTAAACCACATGACTAAGAGCATCATCCAGATGGTCCTTGAACTCTGATAGCTTTAGTGCCCTGAGCACTTCGCTGGAAAGTCTGTTCCAGTACCTGACCACCCTCTCAGTGAAGCAGCTTTTGCTGCTGTCCAATCTGAATCTCTTCTGAAGCAGCTTCATTCCATTTCCTTGTGTCCTATTGCTGGTCACCAGGGTGAGGAGAACAGCACCTCCCCCTCTACTGACCCCCTTGAGGAAGCTGTAGACTGTTCTCCAAGCTAAACAAAGCAAGTGACCTCAGCTACTCCTCCAAAGCCTTGTCCTTGAGACCCTTCACCATCTTGGTTGCCCTGCTCCGGACACACTCATAGTTTGACATCCTTGTATTGAGGCAGCCCATGGCTTCTTTCAATTGACACAGAACTACTGATAGAGTACTTGTGCCTTGGGTCCTTTTCATCAATTACCATCTCACCATTCCCAGATTTCACCAAAATCATACCTATTCCTAGAGTATCTCTTAGAATCACCAGGTATTTACCTCACTGAAGTACCCATCTAAACCAGGTACAGTGCTAGCAGAGGCAGCATTTACAGCATAGCAGGCCTGGGTTTGAAATTTCTATGCAGAACAGCAGGCCAGATTAATAGAAACAAAACCTGAATCAGAGCAGAAGCAATAAACATCACATTATTGCCTGAAAAGGAACAAAACATTCTCCTGATGGGCTACCCCGATGGCTAGACCAAGCATGATACCTGCACCACTGCAGAATCTGACCCAGCAAATCAGAGACATTAAGAATGGGAGTCCAACATGTCACCTTACAGTGATGCACAGGACACCATCAGAATGCAAATGTTTTTAAAAATGCATTTTTTTTTTTTTCTTCCGTACAAGATGTCAAATTAAAATTTAAAAATATTTAACTTTCTATATTCCCAATCCATAAGGTATAATCAGCATCTTTTAAATATTTGCATTCACAGGAAAAACCAGAAATAGGCTACAAATGAGTATTCAGTGCCATAAGGTAGCTTAAATGCAGGATCTAGATCTGTCCTAAGCAGCCATAATTAAACTGAGGTATGGCAACCTGGTAATGTAAGCATAAATTGCACACCAGCCTAAGAGGCAGGTTTCATCTGTTAATGGCTGTGAAAAAGGCATGCATTGCACGTACAAAGAGATGCATTCTGCGGGGTCTGTTTGCAAGAGAGATTGTTTTCTCACACACACACACACGCCAGCCCTGACAGCCCAGGACACGTACAGGTGCAATTCTGAATATTCTGCTGGGCAGGAAGCCTTGTGTACCGCCGTGGGAGCGGTGGAGCGGGCACAGCTGCACCGCTAATGGAAACGAGCGCAGGCAGCGCCTGCAGGGCCGCGCTGGCCTCGCTCAGCTCGGCCTCCGCTCCGGCTCCCCCGCAGTGCCGCCGCGCCGAGGCCCAGGTGTCGCCGCGCCGAGGCCCAGCCTGGGCTCCGTCGATCGTTCCCAGCCCCGGAGCATCCCTTCCCTTCCCTGCACCAGACGCCGCACCCAGCGTACTGCGCCCGCACCGGGCGGACAATGACCGGTGGGCACACAATGGTGCAGAGCCGGCGGGAGGCTGAGCAGGTTGCGGGCTGCGCCTGCCACACCTCTCCCGCCATGTCCTCTCCATCACCAGCCCCAGCTCCCGCTCGCGCTCCCCCCCGCTCCCCTCCCGTCCATCACCTCCATCGTTTCCTCTCCCCCGCCGCGCCGCCGCCCCGGACCCCCGCAGTCGGCCGGTCATTGTTCCACCTTCGCGGACACCGGACGACACTGCCGGCCGCCGCCGCTGCTCACCGTGCCGCGGCCAGCGGAGGATGCCGAGCGGCGAAGGATGAGCACGGAGCATCCATCTTCCTGCCGCCGCGGCGGCTCCAGCGCCCGCACCGGCCCCACCGCCTCCTGCGCGCCGACGCTACGAGCCGGCGCCCGCCCCGCCGCCGCCCCGCGGCCGAG
>WBMZ01004562.1:0-42654 GCA_013400975.1 Atrichornis clamosus | reverse complement strand
TGAGTTCTGTCTTGAACCAAAGGAAATACTTGATTTGGACAGCTCATGTGCACAGATAGAAGTCATTGACTTGTTGCCTCTATTCCACAGTCCTCTTGAGCAGTGTTTGCTGTAATCATATAAACTGCAGCGGTCAACTGCAATATGAAAACATCAAATTTGCAACAACATAATTGCAGCCACAGAAAAATAACTAGTCAAGAAACAATTCTTGTGAATGAAGCAACAACTGTTTTTAAAGTGTCAGTGAAAACTATTAGTACTGCAAGTAGTGTACCACTAAGGGTCAGATGTAACTATGCAATGAATGCTGTTATTTTTGAAGCATCATGTGAAGAGTTCGGATGTTACAACACTTGCGTGGTGTTCAGGGGCTGGTGTTGAGTTGTAGAGCCTTTTGCTTCTGACGCATGAGTTTAACTCCAGTTCATATTGCTAGTGACAAAGCATTGTATAATGTCAGACCATAACACTGTGTTTTGTTAATTAACCGTATGTGTCTGGTCTCCTAAAATACACTTAGAAGTTTACATCACAGATTGGCCAATGATAGAAAGCACCAACCAGTGATTTTGTTGGCAGTGTTTGAATTGCCAGTGAAGATTGACTTGTCCTTTTTCCTCTAGTTCTTCTCTGAAAGTTGAGCGCTGTCAATGTGAAATACAGAGAAGGCTCGGAATTTCTGCCTCTGCTATGTGTGTTCTGCAGATAAATAAAGAAATGAAAAGTAATGTCAGGAGAAAAATAATACCCAGATTTCCTGGGGGAAAGGCTTTTGAGGATTTGTGAAAGGGAACTGTGTGTTAGTGACAGGCTGCGATCTGTTTGTATGAAGACAGGCCCTACATCACAGGGGACCAAAATAATGCTCTTTATCTCTTAAGCTGTGTAAAAATAAGCCTGTGATGTAGAAAGAGTGAAAAATGTTATTCTTAGTTCCACATTCTCTTCAATAGGTCAGTACCACCAGCTGAATCTGTCACCTGTTTCTACAGCCACTTGCCCGACTCTCTTGAATTCTGTATTTCTTGATTCTCTGTATCTAGAACTAATAACTTAAGGGCATGAGAAAATGGAGTTTTACTATTAAATGGGTTATTATATGTTTTAGTGTTCCTGTTGGCTAAAACCAATATAATTTGATATTATGTTACTGAAAATTGCATACACTTGATGTTGTGTTTTTTGAAGTATCTTCTATGTATATTTTTTCCCTTTTAAAATTTCCTCCTGAAAAAAATACTGCTTATGTAATAAGTACAATAAAACCAAATATTAATTGTAATTTGCAGTTTCACCTGTTTATAGTTGCAAGAATCCTGCCTTAAATACAAATGTAGAAATTTAAGAATTATTCTGAAACATTTGAAAACATCATATTTGGCTATGCAACACCGTAGTCTAGTGGTTTGTTGTTTCAGATTCCAGTGCAGTGTTTTTCTCAGTGTTTCACTGAAGTATAGAATAGACATTGTAAGAGCTCTGTAATAAACATAGACTTTCTTATCCGATATCGTATTTTCCAGTGGGGCTTGACGGGTAACTGCAGAACTGAATTAGCAGGGCAAACAACACAGGAAGAATAGCCAGAGCCCCGTGGATAATGTCCTTCTCTGTTGACCTACAACACGGTTCATTTTATCTGCCCATTTGAAATTTGTGCTGCTTGCTGACTTGCCCAAAAAAAGAGCCCAATAATGGCAGAGTGTTCACTTCTTCTAAAAATCTGTAAAGAAGTACAGGAAATAAGCTCATAAGATGTATTTCTCACAGATCAGTGAAAAGCTACAATGTCATGTGCAGGTAATAGTTGCATTCCAACCATCTGGAGAATGTGAACTTGCAGTGGAACAGAGTTATACTCTGTTTCCACTAATAACCACATGAACCAGCCCCTGATATGGTATATCTACCTGCTGTATGCAGTGCTTAGAGTATGTGGATGTGTCACTTTACAAATGGCTTCACTGAATTAAATTCATTAGGGCAGGTGTTCCTCAGTGAAGAAGGTTATCATCTTGCCCTGAACAGAGCAGCAAACAGTCCTATGGCTAAGAAATTGTGAAGGAAAAATGTCTCTGTTTTTCTGGTGTTTGACTAAAAACATACAAATAATTCAGCATGTAAGAGAGGACAGAATAAATAAATACATTGAGGGATTGACTTTGATTTGCAGAGGCTGCTTTTTCACTACAATTTCAGTTACACCAGTGGGAAGTACGTCTTCTCTTTCTCTCCACTGACACTGCTGTACATCTGGAAGCAATCAGTCTTAAACAAAGGGCCCTGAGATCTCAAGTTAGAGAAAGCAGAGCAACTGTATGTGGCAGAGCTGTGACAACAAATCTAAAAATCTGTCTTCACCGATTCCAGTTGCTGTCATTTAGATTTGATGCAAAACTTTCTAAGTATCAACTCACTCTTATGTGTATTGCTGCCCAAGCTAAATATCTGGAAAGCATTAAGAATGACTTTCTAATATAAATTGAATAGACAGGTCATATAAGCATGTGTTGAGAATTTATTTGATTTAAATAGGCTGCGTAAGAGCCTAAAATACAATGAAGTGTATCTGTGAAGTAGTCTTTATACTAGAGAACTACAGAGAGCAGAATCCTCTACTCAGTTAGGCTCCTCATCAAATGATTAATCTTTCTAGAATAAAAGAACCTTGTGATTTCCCATAATGTGAAGTCAGGAACAAAATGTCTTTACTAAGAAAAGCTATTTTACAACTAAATACTTTATATGATGCTATGTTTTTTGTGTCAATTAATGAGCTATAATTCTTGAATTCTTGTACACCTTTGTGTGATTTGTGAGGAAAAAATACCATATAATTTTTTCACTTTGCGGTCTTTCAAACAAATGTCTCTAGATGTGGTATAAATCAGAATTTGGCTTGTGAAAGGCATAGCTCCTCCTTGGATCCAATACAGACAAAGGCTGCAGGCAGGTATATGCTGATGAAGAGATTTCAAATCTTATATGAGAAGAAGAGAAGTTGACTGGGGATATTGGAAAAGAAGCTATGGCCCTACTTCTCATTTTTAAATAATATTTCATATTATCAGTAGTATGAAACAACAAAACTACTTGTTTATTACGAAGTAGAACAGAAGGCCAGAATATGGCCACTTAAATAACAAATTAGTTGTCCTATTTGTTGAGCTTAAACTTTGTAAGAGAATAAGTACTCACCATTGTGAAAATCATTCATAATCTGGCTCTGGGAGCCATTCACTATTAAATTTCATGCCTTATGTTTTAAACAGAGAACCTTTAGACGCAATGGGGGAGTTGTTTCTTCAAGTTGAAAATGGCACCATTTCTAGGTGCACAATTGTTTACTGGCTTTCTCTGAAATAGAAGTTGCTGACTACAGGAGTGAATGAAGGACATGATACTAAAGTCATCAGTATATTGGTTTGTGAGATCATGTTTTTATATTTGAATAAGTTAACAAATGAAACTGATATGAAATAAAAACATTTCTAAATTAAGCAAGAGTTCTAAATGTTTTGGTCAAAATATTGTGTAACAAAAGTACAACCAGACAGAGGAGTCACACAGCTTTTCCAGGGAGTGCCTATTTCTGTGTTTCAGCAGATCTCTCCTGGGAAGCAGTGCTACAAAAATTGCTGGTAACAGAGTGTGATGGGACTAAGTGCTTTAAGAATAATAAGCATTTTGCCTAAACCAAACAGTGCTGTAGTGTTGTTACAATAATGTAAAAATTTATTAATTCTTAAATATGTCTGAGTAATTATGTAGCTTCCTGTTCTCTTCAGGACAGAATACCCGTTATTCATTGACATTATCTTTAAAAATCAATCATTAAATTCCAAATACTCCTTTACAGTTTGAGGACACAAACTTATGTATAGAGGAATTAGCTACATTAGTCAAATGTACTTTTAAAGATATTTAACTAAATAGTAATCTTATATGTTGTGTGGGGCTTTTTGCTTGTTTAATTAGCGAATAAAGCAAACTCATTGCTGTTAATATATTTTAGGACAGTTTAAGAATCCCACGGGATTCTATATTCTAACCATGCTTTCATTAAATGTCTGTTGTTTATAATACTACTTTTCAAAGTAATTTACTACTCAAAGGAATAAAATTAAGTAGATACTTTGAGAGACGTCATGCAGCAAGTTTGTTACTGATCACATTTCTTTTGAGGAATGAAGAACCATAATGTTATTTTGTCTCTTAATCACAACACACTTCAGTTTCTTCCGTACCTTCCAAACTGTTTCCTATGCCTGGACCCACCTACTGTGAAATTATTTTACCCCTAAGAGTGTCTCAGATGGTTTTCTTGCCAAATAAATGTTTTTAGCACCTTACATTCTGTTCTTTAAAAGTATCAGAGGCTGAGCTACTAAGCCAAATTCCCCTCAGGATTTGAGAATGTGACTCTGTAATCTTGTGTAAAGAGGCATTAACAATATTAGTCACAGTACTCTGCTTTTTCCATATTCCTGACTAGTCCCTGATATGGCTGTTCTTGCACAACCAGAATTCTCATTGGCATTAACAGATTTATCAACTCATCCTGAAAAAGTATCGAGATTTGAGATTTGTAGAAGAGTACTCCTGTTGCTTACAGAAACTGCATATTTTATTGTCATTTACTAGTGCATGTAAGAGTTGCACAAAATCTTTGAAATTGTGAATTAACAATATTTTATAGTAGGGGATGCCTATGTGAGGACCAAGGGCAGGATTTTACGTGTCTGGGCTTCACTACTGTAAATAACCAAATTTATTTGTAAGCACTGCTTGCGTAAGAAGTGTGTGATAAAACTGATGAAGGATAATTCACAATATGTAATGATAATGGGATGAGTTTTGTGGCAAAGGACTGGTAGGGACAACCTTAGAACTTTCAGATTCTAAATTCAGTTTTACAGCAGCCCTTGCAGCATTACAGAAAGAGGGCTAGTCAAATTCCTCACCTTAGTTATGATGAGTCAGTCCACCAGCTCGAATTGCTTTACTTATGTTATGTGCTTGCTTCCCAGTTCAAAGAATCATAGAATGGTTTAGTTTGGAAGGGACCTTAAAGGTCATCTAGTTACCAACTTAGACTGTAGGAATTGGTTATACTGAGTGCCAGACTGGATCACAAAATGTGCCCCAAAATGTGTCTTAGAGTAAATGACTTATTAAAGGAGATGTTTAATAAAATTCTGTTCAGTTTTATCAGCAGAAGGAAAACACCTGCATGAGGACCTCAGAATGTGGTCCTTACTGTGCTTTCTTTACCCTTTCATTCCTTGTTTTGTTATTTGAATTTTGAGTACAGACAACCAGCCTGCAGTGTAAGAATCAGGAGCTTTTCAGAGAATTAGTTACAACTTTCATTTTCCTTGAATATTCATATTTTAACTGCCCTTAATATTAATTTGACTGCTTAAAATTTTTCTTAATTTGTTTTAGTCAGTTTAATGTAATTGTAAATACAAAGGGTTGGCTTTTTTCCTGAATTGCCTCTTTGTTGATTGACTTCCTTACTAAGTTCTGAAAGACAAAAATTGATTCCATATCACAAGAAGAATTCTGAAAACTGAGTGGTATCAAGAATGAGGCACATGATGAATTAAAGAATATTTACTATTAAAATTTAACAACCTAATAACCTTATGTATTCTGTATATGTGTGCCTATGAGTTATGTAACACTATGGAGTTTGTTCCAGATTGAAGTATTTTTATTTTTATTTTCTTGTAATTGTTTTGGATTAATTTTTTGTATGTGTGTGTGAGTGTGAAAATAGCCTTTTGTTTGGAAACTGATTTAAATGTTCCAAAACTAATGACAAAGATGTGACTCATCAATATTTTTTTTACATAAAAGTGTGTTTGTATCAAGGTGAATCAATTGCATGTTTTGAGATCAGCAATAGTGCAACAATATCAAATTTGAGAAGAGAGTGGTCAGCATGTTTTAGGATTCCTACCACTGATTCATTGGAAGGAACGACGTGTGGAGTATGTTAAAATGTAGTTCCTACATGGGATAAGAACTTCCTGATTAATAAGAACCATTAGACCATTCACATTTACTATTTGTCTCCAAAGGCATTGGTGGTTCCAAAACTCTCTAATGAGCATATCTGTCTTTTAAGTCTTTTAAAACAGATTGTAAAATTCTATCTCTTAAATTCTATCTCTTAATCTCTTACATTGTACTTAAAAATAGAAAACAATTGTGTATAAAAGACAAACTTTGGGAAAGTAGTGTTTCTACAGGGTATTGCAACTCATCTTTTTATTTCATCTTCTAGACTGTATTTAATCTGATATAATGTTGTACTATAATGTCATCCAACATCTTTATTATTTGGTGTGCACACCATAACTTTTTCTGACAAGCATACAGGAGTAATCTACTGTATCTTACTAATATAAAAATAGATCCTCATTTATTAATGCATTAGTACTAATAAGGCAGTATATATGGGTTATAGTGCAAATAACAATAGTGGGTGCTGCTGCTAAGCAATTTCTAGTGCCAATTTTTAAAAAAAAGAGATGATTCTAAGAATGGAGTTCTTAAAATGTTCAATTTATACATTAATATGTGGGTAATGTTCTCATTTTCTCACTGAGAATTTATTTGCTGATAAACCATCTCACCAGACTTGTTAAATAAGGAGTCTGCAAGTTGTATGCAGTAATTTTAATTTATTTAGTGCAAATATTAAGAATGTGTAAGCACTTAAATATTGATATAGTAAACATCTGATTACTCTGATAAGAATATGATATCTCTTGCAGATGAACAAAAAGAGGCGTGGAAAGGAGATGTGATGGTTAAACACTAAAAAGAAGATCTGTTAAAGAAGTTGGGATGTGTCGATGTGCTCTTCCCAGTCTTGCTAACTGCTTTCTCGCCATAGCTACTGATGGATTTATGGAAAGATATGAAGACTCAATTCATATTTCATGTACTTGGCAACAAAACACAAAGTGATTATATTCATGTAGATAGCAAAAAATGCAAATATTTTAAACAATCAATGTCTCTCACATGGAGGACAACCTTTTCTTCCTTTTACCAACTCCGTGAAATCAGCAATTTTCTGGTTAAAAAGCCAGTAATGAAAACTCCTTCCTCACTGCTGTTTCCACAATTCAGATTCCAATTGGATAATCTTCCACCCTGGCTCTTCTAAAGCTTTTTGGGAAATGTATTGGTTACTTTACATTTGTAAGACTTCTGTGCATAAACTACTGAATTCTGCTACGGTGTCTGTGGGCTCCAGGATGCAGACGTGCAACCTAAGTGACTGTCAGAACAAGCTCGAGGTTTCTGTCATTCCTCTTTCCAATCACTCCAATGCTATCCTTTGTTTTGAATAGAAACCTAATGATACAGGCAGAAACAGTTGAGTTTAGACAGTTTTCCAGTCTGAGTAAAATTAGAGTAGCTGGATGACATGATAAACTCTAATCCACGTTTTAGGATCACGAGCGACAAGAATTCAGTCCTGATATTAAAAAAAAAAAAATCTCTATTTATGTATCTCCTTACAGACTACAATAAAAAAATATCTCAGGGAAAATCATGACTGTATTTACTAAAGAATTTTCCAACCTTGAAAATTCTAGTGAGAATTATATTGTCCTGTTTTTCAGAATTATCTTAGTTTCTAAAATTAATGATATACTTAGTAACTTTGGGATAGAGACTGTATAGGACTTCAAGGAAAGATGGCAGTAGGCATCAGTGGGTTTTGGACAGTGTTTGTTGTTGCAGAGGAACATTATTAGTGGAACTGGTAAAAACAGAGCTAGGCAAGCACAAGGGGTCAAATAAGGATAAAGGGCCACATCCTGCGAAGTGCTGAGCATATTTTGAAGTGCTGCCCTTAACTCCTGTTGATTCCTGCATGCAAGGAAAATGGATTGAAAGAACGTGTGTATGTGCATGTGTGTGGAATCAAAGAACCTTATTTGAACCTGTCTTTGGATTATAGCCAAGTACTTTAAGTCAAGGCGATAGTCAGATGCCTGGGCTATGGAGTTGCTTAAAGCAAAAGAAAAAACGGAGTGTAGTGCTTTTGTTTTGATCTTGCTCATGTGATAAAAGTTCGAATAGCTTTTGATCCTGCTGACAGGTCCAAAGACCTTTTCTCATTATATTTATATAAATGTTAATAACTATTTCAGTATTATTAATGATGGCAAGATTTGAACTCATTAAAGGTGGGAAATTTGTGGGATTAATTTGCTCAAGCTTCTATTTGCCAAGAGAGCATTTTCCCAGCATTATTCTTTCTCCATATATATTAACTTTGTAATTGTGGATCAAAGCCTACTCAGCTTTGGATGTATTAAGTGAGTCTTACTGAAATAGAAACTCAGAAAGGCATTTTCTGCCAAAAAATGTAAGTGGAGAAGTCACAATTAAGTTCAGCTTATTAAATCTGTTTACTCAGTGTGCCTAAGTAATTTTGGAATTTAGAAGAAAAAAGAAAACATGGGTATTCTTGAGCTGTGGGACATGACAAGAAGTACGTTTTAAAAGAAATAGTCCTGGAATATAGGTTTGAGAAACATCAACAATACAGAACAATAAACAAGACCTCTTAAATATATTATCTGGAATAAGTGGCTCTATGAGATGAAAATTATTCAGGAATTGTGAAAAATCAGAACTTCAAAGGCTTGTACTTTACATTCATCTGAATATAAGAATTCTATCTGGCCCTGTATCCCACCTCTGAAAATTGCTGATACATGTATACTTTCAAAAGAAGGTGTAAAAATGTACAGGAAACTACTGTGGCTGGCATTTTCCTGAACTCTGATTGCTAATCTGATTCAACTTTTAGTAGCTCTTTCCATAAAAATAAAAAATATATACATATAATCATAATAATTGTAAGCATCTGCTCTATTTATATTATTTCTATATGAATATTTATATATAAGCTCTTGACCTCATTTACTTCATGTAATTTAGAGTATCAGATCAGTGACTTGAAATGAGACTAAAGGTCCATCTAGCTTACTATTGCTTCTCACTTGCTATGTGAGAATTTTGTTGGTGAGCCTTATTATTTGCAGAGCAACAAAACCAAATTATTATTCTCTGTTAGCATCTTTAATTGCATTAATGACCTAGTTATCCCTACATTAATATTAGTCATCTTTTGCTTTCAATCTTTTGGATTTTTTTCAGTGAGGCATCTTGCTGTGTTTTGTTTTTCTTTTCATAGGAATGTAGAATCATTAAGGTTGGAAAACACTACCAAGGTCATCGAGTCCAAACATTAACTTAACAGTGCCAGGTTCACCACTAAGCCATGTCCCTAAGCACCACATCTACATGGGTTTTGTACACTTCCAGGGATGATGATTTCACCACTTGCCTGGACAGTCTGTTCCTATGCTTGACCACCCTTTCTGTGAAGAAATTTTTCCTAATATCTGATGTAAACATCCCCTGGTGCAACTTGAAGCCATTTCCTCTTGTCCTATTACATGTTGCCTGGGAGAGGAGAGTGACCCCCACCTGGCTACAACCTCCTTTTGAGTAGTTGTAGAGGGCAGTACGGTCCCTTCTGAGACTCCCTTTCTCCGGCTAAACACCCCCAGCTCCCTCAGCTGCTCCTCATAGGATTTATACTCCAGACCCTCTTCCAGCTCCATTGCCCTTCTCTGGACACACTCCAGCCCCTCAATGTTCTTCCTGAATTGAGGGCCCAGAACTGGACACAGCACTCAAGGTGTGGCCTCACCAGTGCCAAATACAGAGGGACAATCACTGCCCTGGTCCTGCTGGCCATGNTCACTGCCCTGGTCCTGCTGGCCATGCTATTGCTGATAGAGGCCAGGATGCCATTGGCCACCTGGGCACAGCTGGCTCATGTTCAGTCACTGTCAACCAGCACCCCCAGGTTTTTTCCACTGGGCAGTTTTCCAGCCACTCTGTCCCCAGCCTGTAGCACTGCAGGGGTTGTTGTGACCCAAAGGCAGGACCCAGCACTTGTCCTCGTTGACCCTCACACCGTTGGCCTTGACCCATCAATCCAGCCTGTCCAGATCCCCCTACAGACCCTTCCTACCCTCCAGCAGCTCGACACTACTGCCCTGCTTGGTGTCATCTGCAGACTGGGAGTGCCTCAATCCCCTCATCCAGGTCTTTGATAAAGTTGTTAAATAGGGCTGGTTCCAACACTGATCCCTGGGGAACACCACTGGTGACCAGTCACCAGCTGGTTGTAATTCCAGTCACCACTGCTCTCTGGGCCCAGCCATTCAACCAGTTCATTACCCAGTGAACAGTGCACTTTTCCAAGCCCTAAGCAGCCATGTGAAGGTGTTCCATACTTTTATTTCTCTTTGATACTCTTTCTACAGTTTTATAGACACCATAATACTTTAGAAGCTAAAACTATAGTTTTATATAGTCTTTTTTTTTCTGAGATGGAATGTCAAAACTGCAAAACTGTCAACAGTTGGTAGATGTTGGGAACATGGTAGGTTTATATTGTTTCAGAATTATTTCTGTTTCTTTACTAGTAGTGTATATTGTGTGCCTTATTGAATCGTGGTGCATTTTAAACAGCTATTTTCAAAGAATTATCTATAATGACTCCAAGACCGCCTCCCATTATGATAATATTAAGAGGTTATATTTTTATATGATTTCACCTTATGTATTCTGCTGCCTTTATTGATTTTATGCATCCATGATCCATTTTAAGAACATGAGAATTATTATACTAGGTTAGACTAGAGGTCACCCTAGACCAGTTTCCTGCCTCTGCCACTGGCTAAAATAAAATGCTGTTGGAAAAAAAAAGCAGTAGAACAGGCGATCATGTATTGTTACTTTGTCAGAATATTCTCCTAAGCTCCAGCAGTTTGCAGTTCAGGAAATTCCAAAGTCAGAGATACTGTCTTTGTAGTTAATGAATTTTACTTCCTGTGCTCAGTATGGCATAATTCTCCTGAAAATGCTAGCAGTAAGTTTTAGCTTTGGCTGTTCTGACTAATTTTTATCACCAACAATGCTTCCTCTTATTCTGTCCATATACTATTAGACTTAATTGAAGTAATAAAGCCAATTAGTGTTCATCAAACTTCTAAGTTTGTGTAGAACCTCAGTTAATTCCATTCCATTCTTTTTTTGTCATATCAAATGTAGTTTATGTTTTTCCCAGCTCTTTCTTAACTCCCAAACTGTTTAATTTCCTACTTTGGCTTGTTTGACTACTAATTTTTTTCACACAAGGTAGAAAACACTTATTTGAGGAAGAGATTAATGGAATTTGAGGTATCCTTTGACTTTTTAAGCCAAAGCATGCTACTGCTTAAGCTGTAGCAATTCATGGGTATTCCAAATGCATTCTGTACCAGCTGCAACTGTTTAAGTAGTTCATTATTTTTTGAGAAGTTATGAATAGGGATAAACGTGGAAAGAACTGATAAGCGTTTTGATTTAAAATGTTTCTGCTTAACCCTTTATTATGTTCACATGGTATTTTTGCAATAAATACTGTTCTTAAGCAATTGGTCTTTGACTAATGATCTGCCTGAAAATATGACTGTCTCTTGTGTAGTGTTACATGTAGAATTAGATCCTGCATTGTTGAAATTAAAGAGTTTCTGCTTTGACCTTGTTTATAAGAAGCAGGACCTTGGACACCAATGTGCAGCTGGACACACTGAAAGAGAAAAGGTTTTCTGGGGTGATTTTTTTTTATGTGATCACATACAGAGATAAAAACTGTAACACTATTTACATTTTCAGGGCTATTGCTATTGTAGTTTTAAGGGTGATATTGTGTGCAACAAGAATGTGTGTCATTATTCCTTTGAACAGCTTCATATTTTAGGCATGATATGTTAGTTGTGGCTTAAGGAAAGAACAGAAGTGCAGTTTACCTTGTGGGAAGAGGATTCTTCTGGTATTTCCCTATTATTGGATAATCTCTGTGATAAGGAACAGTCCCTAAATTTCTGTTCTCCCCTCTAAGTCTGGCACCTGCCCTAAATCTGTATTTATTTGAAGAAACAAGCCCCCAAAAATGCCTTGCATATTTAGCACTGCTGTTTCCATTTACTGCCTGATCAACCTTTTTAGAAACTATACTCTTTCTTCAAGGCTATTGTTGCTGGGGAAAATAAATGGAGTCCTAGATATGCTCTCTGGTCTTAAACAGTATCTGTTCTTGAACCACAAGTTCTTGAAATGGGTCCATGTTAGCTGTTACAATGGGTTTGCTACATCACAGGCACTCAAGATCCAAAATTTTTCTTTGCAATATTAGTAGAGGTGTGTTCTTGATTCTTTCCTTGCTGTTCAGCATATGGCATATAAGGAATTTCTCTTGTTGAAAGGGAAGAATTTGCAGATCTTCTGCAATTAATATATTGCCTTTTGCTTCTTCTGTACCGAGGGCTTAGTCAAAGCCTCATTTCAGTTGTGCAGAACATGCAAAGGTTATGTCCCATGACCAAGCCTACATGTGGGATACCTCGGTTTTCTCTATGAGGGCCATGTTAGTGAGGGTTTTTCTCTTTGCTGATCGTTCAAGATGCAAATACTGAGCAAAAGGCAGCTAGACTTTGAAGTTTTCTTCTTGGGAGTTAAGAAGGCTTTTGTATTTTCATCTTCTCTCTGATCACTAAAAGAAGAGTTCACGCCAGAGAGTTTAAATTCTCCATGTGACTACCCAGTGGTATGTGTGTGTTTTACTCCAAGACTGTCTGCTTCTTGAACTGGCTTATGCGGATCAACCTCCTCTCATCAGTCTGAGTGGGCTTGCTTGTTTCTCAACATCATTGCAGTGTTGGCTGCTGAACTATTTGGCTTTGTTTTCTAGACACATGTTCAAATGGCTTCTTCTCTGTGTTCTTTTGTTCTAATACTTTCTTCTCTCTTTTTAATGAAGGCCAGATGGTCTCTCAGCCATGGCATCACTCCTGACTGTTCTCGGTATGGCAGACGTAGGTTCCCATTCTATTGTGTTACCTGTTTAGCAGTGGTGATTTACATAGTTACAGAACACTGGCCCCTTAGAACATACAATACTCATAGAGAATTTGCTGTCTCATCCTTCCTTCATTTTCATTTCCAGAATTAAGCTCCACTCTACATTCTTAAGAATTCTTAGACCAGTTCTGTTCGCCAGGAATTTTCTGTTGCAAAGGGAACAATGTTTTACTAATTACTAATATTAGATGGTCTGTGTCTCCACAGGCTTTGAAGATTGTAAGCCTTGGCCACGCGTCATTCATTTTAGGTCCTTGATTTATGTTTCCTCACAGGCAGGGAACTTGCAATAGATACAGGATCCCCCTGTTTGCTACATTCTGTACTCAGATTTTGGGTGGAGACTCTGGCTACTGAAAGAGATTATTGAAATATCTGGTGAGCTAGGCATTCTGGCTAGGGCATGTCTAGCAATCAAAGAACTTGAGACAGGAAGTCAATGAGTATCTCAGAATGAATAAACTGTCTTTTATCAGAGGTAACTAATTACTGAAAGGGATAGATGGCAGTGCCTAATGGTAATATTCTATATGATGGCATTACTGTTAACCCTTAGAAAACAGTTCTTCAGGACTCACGATGTTCTTGTCTTGTAAATATAATGGAATCCCTGTATAATGTCTCTGGTGTAGGCAGTGCTGAGACATGCACGTACGTTCCCCATACAAGCCTCCACAACTTTTCTGCATAGCCACTGACTGCATTTTAATTTCACCATGGTCTCAGTTTTTATGCAAACTTTAAAAGTAACTATTTTTGATATTTCCTGGAGATCTAAACATTTTAAGAGTAATTTTTCCAGACAGTCCTTGATTATAGAATGCAGCAACTATGGTCTTGATCCAGAGTATTTAGCTAGGATTTAGTAAGGTGTATGGATGAATGTAAGTATGAATTACAGAGCTTTCCTAGAAGTATTTCCTAGAAGAATTAACAATTCCAAACTGCTTTGCTAATAAATTTTAGTATATGTGTCTTGTAAATAAAAAAGACAACAATTGCATATTGGAGTGTCTTATAATTTTATTTCCCTGAGGTACAGAATAACAGTTTCTCTTCATTTTTAGACAAGTCTATGAGTTGTAGTGATAAACAATCTGTTCCAGAATATTTGTTGGACCGTCATCTCTTAAAGAAAATCATTGCTGCAAGAGGTAAACAGTATATATAATGAAAGTTGATTGTTTAATGACTATTGTGAAATTCTAAGAGACAATAAAGCCTTCAGAACACATTGATACTCTGTTTAAAACTGTGGAATGAAATTTATAAGGATTAATTTTGAGAATTATTCTATTATCATGAGCAAAGAGAGCTGGGGATATCAGATTGCTAACAGATAAGTATTTTCACATTGAGAAAACACATCAGTGTCCACTTCAGTATTTTCTGGAAAAAAGTTTTGGCTTTTCTTTATTCACTAAAGACTTTCTAAATACTTTTCTGTATATACTTGATATTGTTTAGACTTTTGGTATGAAAATAATCCCAAATTCATTGATACAGTTTTGTTTTCAGAGTCTTTTATTCCCCAGGGGGAAAAATGTTTCATTTGTTATCTAGCTTCAATTAAAATTTGGCTAGAAGGGATTTTTTTCACTGGAAACAAAAGTCTGTTTCCATTCCAACTCCAGGCTAACATCCATGCTTTGGGATAAATAGCAATGAGCCTCCTCACAGTTTCTCAGAAGCTCTTTAAATAAACAGTAATTGTGTGTCAACAACCTGTTGATGTCAGAAGTTCTTTTTTGAAAAAGGCATTCAGTCTGCCTTGTGGATCAATAATCTTCTCCAGGTAATGTTTAACAATCACTAAAATATATGTCTATAAATGACATAGGATGAAATTCTATGAGAAGGAGCTATAGGAAATTACATTAGGATTTGTACAGTATGTTGGAAAGTTAAGTATTTAAACAGTGCTAGGATTCCGTCTGTCTGTTGTACCTTGAGAGACTTTGGTAGATCTTGAGCTGGAAGTGGGATCTACCATGCAGCTGCCAAAGGGTGAGGGAAGAAAGTTCAGTTTAAGTTCTCTGATAGTAAAAGGGTTAGTCAAAGTCCCAGGTATGCTAATTGCCAATGGCCCCAGTGGGCTGATCCAACAACCACTGGAAAATCTCATTTTGTTCCTTCTGGTTGTGCCCAGTGCCTCGTTAGTGGTGGATAAATGGGGTAGAGGGCAGTATGCTGGGGTTGCACCACGGGGAAAGGACTGCTTAGTGCATTTTTCTTAGAGAACTGAAGGTGTCACTAAAAATCATGAAGACAAATCCATTCTGTGGAAGCCAGGACACTGGGAAAATCTGGAGAAGTGGTGAAAAAGATGAATCCTTTTCCAGTTGCAGAGTCTGATAAGCCAACATAACAGAAAGCAGGGTACTTTTTTTTGTGTGTGTTAGATCTGTCTCAGTTCTTTATACATCTATGTCCTTAAAAAGTGCTAATTGTGGCTATAATTGGAGTTAGTAAGATCTCCAAGTAGTCATTATGGTAAGAACAGTCTAAAAGGTTCAATTTCCATCTGTTACTAGATCCATGGCTTGAATAGCAAACATTTTTTTCCCTTGAAATTGGCTTTGTTTCTTATATTACACTTGTTTGTCACTGTGTTCAGTACATGGAACATAAATACATGCCACTCTAAAATGTTTTTAAAATTATTTTTAAATGCTTCTCCCTGAATAGGTAGGACTTCTGATGGTCATAATTTCTGTTTCTTTCTTTAGATTCTCTAGTCATGAATGTTGCTTAAGCCTTTTCTTTCCATAATTCCTTCAGCTTGGCTTTCCTTATAATTTAGTATCTCATGCTTTCTTAGATCATCTCATATGACATAATGATGTACTTAGTGAAAAGATATAGAAAATATCTTGATAAGCATGTTTTAATTGACATTATACTGAACACGGTGAAGAATGTAAAATAGTATTGCAATAGTTCTCCATTCACTCTGCATCTTTCAGTTTTCTACCTTTCAATTTTGACATGAAGTTAAGTTTCATCCTTGGCTGAGATACAAAATTTCTGGGAGTATTTGCAGTCAGTGATCTGTCATGGTGTCAAACAATGTATTAAGAATTTAATAAGACAATTACCAATGGGCTATATATTTTTCTAAAACAATGGAAAATGATCACTGCTAGCTTTATCACTTTTAACAATGAACAGTCATCTCTTACCCTTCTACGAGGACGGGATATCAAAGAAATCATTAAATACTTACTTAGGGAAGAAAAAGCAGGTAGGAAATGCAGAAAGAAATGGATGGATAGCAGATGGATAGCAGCAGACTGAATCTGAAAGATCAGTGTATCTCCCGTGCTATACAATCTAGTACAGTCTTGTTGGGCTGAGGATTGTGGACTTCTGCCTCTGAATGGCCCTTAAATGGTGAATTATTTTAGAAAAAATATATTTCTGGCATCAAACTGGCTGGTTACCTTAACATTTGATTTCAGAACAAGTGTAATTTGCATGCAGAAGTGTGACTGCCATATCCACTTCCAGATTTGGAGGAAACACTGATTGTTTATCCATATGCAGAAGCAGTGTGAGGGCTAACTTTGCCACTGATTTGAGGAAGTTGTGTGATAGCCAAGATGGAAAGTGCAATTACTTCTGTCAAACATCTGTGGGAAATATGAATTAGCATCTCATGAAATGTGTTAAAAAGTGTTTTACAGAATTTATTGCTTTGCTAGTTTATATCCTGTTGTGCAAGGTGTTAATTCCAGAAATATTTCATGTCTCTGTCTTGCTGACTCTTTCTCATCTCTCAGTGGTCTCTGGTAGTCTTGTCTTGAAAAATGTTTGTTAGGTAATCTGGTAATGCCTTTGGAAGCTTAATCCCATAGTTGAGTTCAGCTTGCAAGGGAAACAGCATTGATAATGAAAAGTGCACTTTCCCAATTGAATTTCCACTTTTGCAAAGTTCTCTGTACCTTGTTTAACATCTTCAGCAGACGTCTGAAGGACTAATACTTTGTAATTTTTAATATTTTTTTTTAAATGCTTGAGATTTTTTCAATCATTTGTATTCTACCAAAGCCATAAATAAAATATCATGCACAGCTGCCTGTCTTTCTCTACCAGAAAAAGCTCTACACAGAGCTTTCCCACTTTCATTTTTCACTTCATCTATATTGGCTGAAAAACAAACGCCTGCTTGTTTACTTTTGCAGGCAGTAGAAGGTTATGACTGAGCCCCTCCATTTTCTTTCTTTGTTACATTTACAGTAGTGATCAAAACCATGAAGTTTCCTTTATGTGTTTCTTTGCTGAGAATTCCTGTGAAATGACATTGTGGACATAACTGTTCTTGGCATTTATTGCCAAAGATTAATTATCTGATGCCTGTGTCATATTATCACTTATTCATTTCAGTCTCTTCTTATAATAGGGTCATATTGTGCCTGTAACCACATTTTCATTACTTGTCTTTGACACCTTTCTCTTTCAGCTAAACATCTCTTGAAGTGGCATTGAACACAGTAGTCAAAGTTTCATTACACCATCACTAACCTTTACACAGTTAATATTGTTTTCCAGCTTTTTTCTCTGCACTGCTAGATTCTCAGCTTGATGAATTTCTGTGTGAATTGTGAGACTCATGTGTTTTCCAAATATATCAGTGGATTTTGCATCACACTTATGCTAACTACAATATAATTTATATTTCTCAGATTCGATATTAGAATTTTGCAGCTTGTTGTAATAATGAAACAGAAAATGAGGATTTTCTGTATCTAGTTCAGTTCACTATTTGGTTCTTTAAGGTTATCACACTGTTGAGCTTCTAGTACAGCAAATGGAATATGAAATTTCATATAGATAGATTTGATGAAAATATTTTTACATGATAAATATTGTCTAAAAATGTTCTAAAAATAAGATACAAGGAACGTATTTGTGTTTTATTGTACATAAATGGTTTTAGTTGGTTGACAGCT
The DNA here is from genome assembly GCA_013400975.1 of Atrichornis clamosus. NCBI lineage: Eukaryota > Metazoa > Chordata > Aves > Passeriformes > Menuridae > Atrichornis > Atrichornis clamosus. The sequence continues at coordinate 24,679 of WBMZ01004562.1, read as the reverse complement.
ACTTTTTGTTAGGTTCATGTAATGGTGTTTACAAGCACTAGGCTGGCTAAGAATTAATTGTGCTACTTGGAATATTGAAAAATGTTATGCTGGCACTCATATTCATATGTTTAATATGCATAAGTACTTGTTACATTATCATAATATATAACAAGTATATAGGCATATAATGTGTGTAAGTAATTGAGACAAATTAAGACTTTATAATTACCTCTGGATAGAATATACCACTGTTTGTAGAAAATACACCTAGAGTTATCTTTTATGAACCAGAATGGGCAGGGAGAGGACTGTTACTGCACGTGCACCAAAAATTGTGCTGGCAACTTTCCCCATCCCCATCCAGGACCACAAGAATGGCTCATTGCCTTAAGGAAATACAAAGGAACAAGTGAAGGGAAAAGTCAGTAAATGCCAGAATGAGAACAACCACAAGACTGAAAAAGGATGAAAAATAAAACATTCACATTTTCATAATAAACTGGAATTCAGATGGAAGTCAAACTGAAGGAAATAATAAAACAGAAATTAAGACATACACAATAATGTATACATGTACACTGAGATATGTTCAAAAGCAGAAATTATATAATTAGTGACCAAAACTTGTAGATTCCTGCCACAAACTCCTATCTGGGAGATTTTGGCCATTTTCGTTTGAGAAGGCAAGGCTTTTAGAAATCATGGAATTCTCACAGATGAAAAGAGACTTTAATGTTGGCACACAGATGCTTCATTGGCTTCTTAAGTTATTGGTCTAGAAACATTTCTTGTTCCAGTAGAAGAAGATATGGTAGAGTTGCAGGCTGTGGATCATCTCCACTTTCTCCTGCAGGAGAGAAGACTTTGGGATTCTGAATTTTTTTGGGGAATGTAGAGTAGTAGGAGAGGGTTTTTCTCCTTGAGTCTGCCAGGGAGAGGAAAAAGGAAATGGTCAATTAGTCTCAAGCTCAATGCCATTAGTCTAATACAGGGGATGGCAAGGATGTTTTCTTTATATTGCCTTTCAGTTATGAAAAGCCAGTAATGAAAAGCATATAAAGTCCTGTCCTGAGATATATTATATGCCTGCAAATCCTATTGACCTCACTGGAAATTTGGAATCCTGTGTAGAAGGTCAACAAGTTCATTTTTATGAACTCACTGCCTTATTTTCCTTTGAGGTTTACTCTTGAACTACCGGTAACAGAGTTCATTGTCTAGAATTTGCTCTTTGCAGTCTTGTCTTAGCTTATTCCAGAGCCAACATCTGTGTTCTTCCTTTAAATCCTCGTTTGAGGGAAACTGGCTGACTTGGCAGACAGAGTTACTGGGACAAATATAACTGGACCTCAATGTAATTCCCTCGTGGGCAGATGTAGGCTGACGTTTTTGCTACTTCTTCTTGTTTGGTGAAAGGTTCTCTCTTGCAAGGCTGGATTGCTTAGATTATAAAATCTTACAGATCATATGCAGTAGAACTACATGAAACCTGCAAAATGAGGAATCCATCATGCTTTTGCATCTGTGATTTTCCATTGGTTTGGGACGTAACCATTTGATTTTGGCATTGTACTCATGTTCGTGTCAATAAGTAAGATAGCTAAACCTCTAGGGAATTACTGTCTCTTAATCAGGCCCATCACTAAACTGTGTACACAGAAATGGGCCTAGAGACTGGACTTCCTGCCAAAACCCCAGAAGCCAGAAAAGAACACCAAGATTTTAAAAAACATTCCTGTAAGACATTTACCAATGTTTATGCAAGTCTTAGTCTATCTCTTCCACTTCTGCTTTCTGTTGATTGAGAGCATAAGATGCTGTGCTTCCTGTAAGTCAAGAGAAGCCTCTGGAGAAGCAGATAGGAGCAATGCTTTTTTTCACGTTGATATCATATGATCTTGATGTCCTCAAGGATTCTGTTGGATCCTCCTCTGGACTTATGCAGTCTGCAGAATCCTGATTAAGCAAGGCTCCCATTTGTTTTTAATAGCCTCAGATTTCACTCCACGAGTGCCACAGCATGTTTGGAGTGCCTGTGGACATTATGATTTTAAATTGTCATCTGAAATGTGTTTATTGCATGCTCGTAGACTGCAATATGTTTATTATTATGCACATAGAACCTGCATCATATAGAAATGTTTAATGTATGTACAAGCTTATATTATCTTGCTTGTAGCATTTACTTGTTGCTAAGAACTGCTCAGTCTAATTTGTATGTATATTGTAAGAATACATGCAAACAAATGCATTGTATTAAGTGGTATAAGCACAAACCTAATGGAAGCATCCACTTCAAAGTCTGTATCTGCCAGATATTTACTACCACGTGGTCATTAGATTTCAAACAGACTGTGTGTGTATTACATGCACATAGAAATATCCTGTCAGCTGTAAGGATATAACATTGAAAACTGGACCTCTAATCTTACCTCTTCTGTGTTCCCAGGTTTTTTCCACTTCCCCTGCTAATGTGAGCAAAGTTTGAAATTAAGTTGTTGTCTTTGAAATTAAATAAATTGCAGAAAACAGTAATTGGGCATGAATCTTCTTTTTAACTCTTGTACGAAATTTGAACCTATAATCAGCAGTGGCAAGAGCAAAAAAACAATAGCTCAGGATTTAAACTGACCTGAAGTGCATTCTTTTTACTAACTTCTGTATCTTTCTCAAATGAAAAAAACCCAACCAAACAAAGCTCAACAAACAATCCACACAATTGGTGCACAGATGGTACAGAGCAGAACCAGATTCCTCTGCAGAAGTGTAAAGCTTTCATCCCAGGCAGTTTCTACACTGATACAGATTTTACCCATCCATCTGAGCTGTTAAGTTTTTGTGCACTGAGTGTGAGACTCAGATTTGGCTCCAGCATCCACTCACCCCCACAGATAGGGGTATGTCTTACAGACTTTCCTAGCACAGTGCCAGAATCTGTCTCCTGCTGCATGACCTCATATACCAGCTGCAGGTGGCTGGCAGCTCCTCTCATCCCCTGCCTCCCAGTGTGCTGGTCTGCCCAGTGGGACAGTCTGCTGGGCTGCGTGTCCACCAGTCCTTCCCGAGGTGTCGGCCTCCAAGGAACCTGCTCCCTGGCATGTTTCCTGGCTGCAGCACAGAAGCTCTGGCCTCTTCCCCACCGTGATCCCCAACATGCAGATATGTCTCCTGCACAGGACCAGTCCACACTTTGGTCTTACTCATTGGAAAAGAAGAAACATGAGAGGACTGAGCCGTTTGTAAATGAAATTATGCAAAGCTACAGTCAGTTTTGTTTGCCAGATCTTGATGATTTGAAAAATTTGTTCGCATATTTCTTCCAGCCTGTATCAAATATTCTGGAAAGTCATCTGCTTCTTCAAACATCTTTTTGGTCCTCTGTTGCATCTGGATAAATGTATCTGAGGACTCCTGTTTCAGTGGACTTCTGCTTTCATACTGATAGTGCACTAAACTGTCGTTATTTTCCAGACAACAAAAATAAATATTTCAATTTTTGTTCCATAACTGTTTCCACTCATGTGGCTTCTTAAATTTTTGCTTATTTCAGGTCTGGCTCAGCCATATTTCATCAGGCAAAGCTGCCACCAAAGCTTGATGGGAGATTTGTCCAAGTAAAGGCTTTAGGATTTGACATGTATTATTTTGCTGTGTCTTTGTGCTGTTACTGTCTTTCATTTGATTTGGAACATAGATAATTATATTCTAGATTTAAAGCAACAACTTTTTTTATTTTATAAATAAAATATTTGTTTTACTATCCAATGCCTGGAAACACCTTCAAAGAGGTGATTTTAGTATCTTATAATTTTCTGTACACCATAAATAGTTACTTGGAATGTGCTTCTAGTTGTCTGCCCTAAAAGGAAAGAAATACTGACCAAAAGAATTTAAAGTGCTTAAGAGTTTTAACCACAAAGGATACACAGAGAGGCTAGAATGGCACATGGTGCTGAGCCTGTCAGATTCTTAAAATACCAACAATTTGGTGGTCTATAATCCTGTCACTCTTTTCATGTATCTGAAAAAAAATGCCTTACATCCTCATTAATTGAAACTATAGCTTTCAGGCAAGAGATTTGATTTTTCCAGTATCAATGTTATAAAATTAAGGAGGATTTGGAGTAAGAGCATAGGGTTCTACTTTCTAAAAAACCTGCTGAAGCTATATAAAGAGATTTTGCAAAGCAGTTTACTCAGAAAAGTTCTCTTGTGTATCTCATTATCCACAATTTATCTTTTCCCATTTTTATTGTAGAACTTTCTTTACAAGATTCGTGTTCTAAAATCCATGTGCTCCTTTTTCTTCCTACTCATGAGAATTAATCTTTTCTTTGTGATTTCATTCCATTGAACTTTTTATAATGTCACAAAAGATCAGATTCAGAGAAAACCTGAGAACTGGTCAAAATTAGTGCTGAGGATTTCACAGGATTGAGCCCACTGAAAATATTGCAGTCATCTTGAGGCATTATTTTCTAGCAAAAGCCAATGAGCTTTAAATGTGAAGTGGTCCAAGAATATATGAAGCATAAGGATGAATATTTCAAAATAAAATGGTTTCCAACATTTTCTCTTAAGGATCAGCTATACAATTACAAAAAAAATTATTTTAAAATCTAAGAATAGAAAGATTTTAAACCAGAAATAATGCTACTAAATAGCAGATAATCTACAGTGTATGAACCTAAAGACATTCTAGAAAGAACTGGAGCTTTGTCATCATTATCATAATCATTTTACAATTATTTATTCCAATATATTTATTCAGGGATGTCTGGTTGTCTTCACCCTTTTCTTATCTATGTATTACAAGCAAAAATTAGAACCAATAGGACCAATGAAGCAGTAAATTGCAATGCCTCATGAATCTTATTTTTTTTATCCACACATGGTTTGTGTTGGAGTTTGGGTTTGGGGGGGGTTTGCGATTTTTGTGAAAAATTGAAGTTTTTCCTCTACTCAGCAGCAACAGTAGTGACAGCAGAGAAGGATCAAGCCATTCTGTATTTCAGTAGGTGTGTTAGTCAGCCCTCCAGAGTGTTTCAATACAGCCAGTTTATTCTTTATGCAAACCATTCTTAGGATTTTTCACTGAATAAACGGAGATGGGATAGGTGCTTCTTTAAGCAGAAGACCAGACGGGGAAAAACTACCTTTATCATCTTCTGCTATGTAGCATGTGCTAGCAGAGCCCTTATCCAGTTCTCAGCAATGAGACTGCAGGAAAATAATTGTTGAGGATAGAAATCCTGAGAATTTATAGCATGCATGTTGAGTCTATTTGATCTCGAGAATAAGGTCAGACCTTCATTTTACTGAGGTGTATGTATATTCTTTAAAAATTTTCTCTTTTTGACGACAGCAGGGTGTAAGGAAAATGAAAGTGAGTGTCCTCCCACCAAAGGAGGACATCCTTGGGTTAGCACAGAGTGTTCGTGTATAATGGGAAAGATAGAATCTTAAAAGGCTCCGTTGACCGTCATCATTAAAATGAGAAGAGGATCAAATCCTAGATGTGACACTTGTCTCCTGTTACAGTCTGACCATGGATTCCTATAATGCAAACTATGTGTGCATTTAATCTTAGTAGATTCCAGCAGACTTGTATCTGGGAAAACAGAGGAGAAATAAGTGGTTTCTCAAACAGGACAACTGCCTTTGTTGATGTGTTTTTATTTGATGCTTGGCACATTTTAAATTCCATACAAAGCAACCTGCCTGCACTGTGATGTGATATCCATGTGACTTCTGCTCCCTAACTGGATGGAGCGGCTTGTTTTCTTCTCTCTTATATTCTGTCTTCGTTTCTAGACTAATGAGCTTTTAGAAAAGTCTTTACAGTCTTGTAACAGTGTTCATAAACTCTTGTCATGTATCATATATTATACAAAGTCTCCTAGGAATTCTTTAATTTCCAGGTTTTCCAAACATCTCTCTCACAGATAATTTTTGAATGATTATTTCCTTCAGCTTGCGTTTTTCCAGAGTGAATCTCATTCTGGGTGATATCCAAAGCCCGTTGAGGTCAGAAGAATGTCTCCTGTTGACTTCAGTGGGCTTTGGATTTGTTCCTTTATTTCCTATTTCCAGGAGCCAAATTCTGCACACCTTATTGTTTTAACGGGAATTTTGTATAAGAAAGGCAAGCAGTGTTGGCTTCCATAGTCTGATAGTTTCAGTCTTCTTTGCAATGTATTTCACTCTTTTCACTAGCATTTATAATGGTACAATATAATTTACAAATGTGAGTGCTGTTTATCTGTCACCATGGATAGCTAATGGAAATCTTAAGTAATACTGAGTGAACTTTGTTGCATTCAGTACCACCTCTTTCCAGACTTGATATATGTTCTTCCATTACCTTTTGCTTTGGTCTTTTAATTACTTTGCAGTTCATAAGGTTTTGTAAAGGTTTGGGAAAATATGAATCATTTGTGGGTAAAGTTTTGAAAGGCACTGTAACCAGATATAAAGTCCAGTTACAGGTTATATTCTTCGTATAATAACTCTTGCCCAGATTCAGGAAATGCTTTAACATGTGCTCAAGTCTATCCCTTTTAAGAAATGCAACTAAATTCTTAATGGTAATTGTCTAAGTGGGACTTTGATCTCAATAAAAGTTAAGTAAAACTTCATTCCTGAATAGGGAGATCTTTTCAAATTGTGTCTTTTATATATTATCAGTTCTCTAAGATGAAAAATTCCAAACTGTTCTGAAAAGACTATTCATCACTGCACTATGGTTAACTCTGAAGTGAGTGTGCTATACATCTTGCCCAAGATTTGTCATTTAAATTTAAAACTGGAGTGAGTTTAGTGGAGAGCCACCAAGATAGTGAGGGATTGAAGGATTTGCCTCAGGAGGAGAAGCTGAGGCTTGTTCAACATGGAGAATATAAGGCTTCTGGGGGACCATGGAGGATGGAGCCAGGCTATTCACAGAGCTGCATGATGGGACAATAAGAGATAATGGACACAAGTTGGAACAAGACAAGGTCAGGCTGGATTTAAGGAAAAACCTTTTTACAGTGTGCTCAGTCAAGAACAGATCAGAATCTCAGCAATAGAACAGATTGCTCAGAGAAGCTGTGCAGTCCTTGAAGATTTTCAAGACCAACCTGCATAGGAACAGGTTGGGCAGATCTCATAGCTGAGCCTGCTTTCAGCTGAAGGCTGGACTGGATGAGGTGCCTTCCAACCTGAATTATCCTGTCATCTTTTGATCCTATCCATTTTTTTCTGTTGCTTATGGCTGTGGTACACTCTTGGTCTTTCTTTGGGTTCAGACTTTTTTTTTTCCTAATAGCATGTATTCAATTCTTTTCTGGAAGGAGGAGATACTGGAAAGCAAGTACTAGAATTCCTTGGACTTCCCTGGGAGAAGTGTTAACCATATTTATCCCTCTTGATTTTTTTTCATTTCTCAGTAGCTGCTCCTCTTGGCATATCAATTTAATTGCCAGTGGTTCATAAATTATCCAGATAATTCTTTTATGATCTCTGGATGCATATGTCCTCCTTCCAGTTTATATTTTTTCCCAGCTGTTTTATTAAGTACTTGTTATAAATAAATGTACCAGAAAAATCCCACTGCTCTAGTGCTCAGGCATATTTTCCTTAATTTTCTTATTAAGTAGTTAATTTTTTCATTATTCCTTTATTCTTTCATTTTTTCTCTTTAATCTTTTGTCAATTTAAGTAATATTTGACAGAATCGTGGTTCACAGGATGGTTGGTGTTGGACGGTACCTCTGGAGGTCATCTGGTCCCACTCCCCTCCTCCAGCAGGGCCACATGGAGACAATTGCCCAGGTCCATGTCCAAATGGCTTTTGAATATGTTCATGGATGGAGACTGAACAACCTCCCTGGGAAATCTGTACCCTCACTCAGTCACTCTCCTTGAAAAAAGTGTTCAGATGGAAACTCCCAGGTTTCAGTCAATGCCTATTGCCTCTTGTTCCATTCACTGGGCACCACTGAAAACCTGTACACCTTCAAGTATTTAGTGACACTAAGAATCTTGTTTTCTCCAGGTTATACAGTCCTCTCCCAGCCTTTTTTTTTATTGTATGGAGTTATTTTAAGACATTTTAATTTCATACAGAACAGAGAGCCTGCAAGGGTGAAGACCTGCAGCTGAAGAAATCTAAAACCAGGTAGTTACTTAATACAATCTGTTCATATGCCTAGAGCTTTAGTTGGACTGTATGTAGAACTACAGATTGACTGAGCAGGTGACGCCCATCTTTTCAGATCATGGTTCAGTGCTTTACTACCAAAACCTTTAAAAATTATATAAATTCCTCTATTACAATTAGGTTATTTTTTTGTCAGTATTTTTCCTCATCTTTCATTATAGGTTTTAGTTTCAGTCTAGGTGCATCTGTTTCAGTATCCCCTGCATGTGTACAAACCTCTTGTAGGATGTTTCAGGGAATGTTAATCAACAGGGACTTACTCTTCCCATAAAACTTACTGAAGAGATACTACTAGACAGGTATTGTTTCTACACGGAAGATATGAAGAATTTCTCAAAGGTGGCTTTTGTGGTCTTGTCAACTCACAGCACATAATGGACAAGCAGATCCCGATTTGGTCAGTGAATGAACTTGTTTGTTTCTCAAAAAAATTTTGATACTTTGTAAAAGGAAGTCATCCCTAGTGGGAACAAATAAGACAAATTCATGAACATCTTCAGGAAAAGAAAAAGATACAATTTAAAACTACTTTGGATTGTTTGAATTGTAGAGTTTGGCTAAAATAAAGGCATTTGGTTTAAATACTTGAAATTTTATGAAATGTGAAAATTTGAACCTTTCTTTTCCAGAAATGTCTGATTGAAATATACCTACATTTTAAAGTTTTTTCCACTTTCTTAGGAAAAGCTTTAATTTAATTTAATTTCTTTTAAGATGAAATTCAATGGAAATGACAGTTTTCTAGTGGAGAGTTACTTAACATATTTTTAGCACTTTATGTAAATCATTTAACTGAAATACCTCAGTTTTCTTTCTGTGAGAGAGAGTTATATAGTTTCTAGAGCTCATAGAGTGTTAGTATAATTAGTTTGTGTTTATTAAGCACTGTAAAGACAGAGAAGATCAATCCCCAAATAGAATCATGAAAAATACTGTGGTAATCTAAAAGACACCAACTTTCAATGAAATTAAAAGGCACTGTCAGGAATACTCTGAATCACTGATATAAATTAATAGTTAGTTTCATTAAATCATTAAAATCTCTGTAGACGTTGTTGTCCAGGGTTACAGCAGGCAGCTATTATGTGCAAAAATGTGTACACACCTTTTTTTTCCCCAACTTAGAAATGGCATTTAATTTCATCTGTCACTTTACCAGCAAGTCATTTGGGACTGTGAGGTGCTTCTTTACTTTGCCTCAAACAACTTTAGTTTTGACTATCCTGAGTAATTTCAGATCATCTGCAGAATGTATAATGTTTCTGTTTACTCTGTATTTGAAATTACTCAGGAGCATGCTGAACAACAGAGATTTCAGCAGGAACACCTTGAAAGCACCTTCTTCCCTTCCCACAACTGGCCATTCATTCCTTCTTTTCAGTCCTAATTTGAAAAAAGCTAATCATAATGCTTAAGAGGACCATTCCTCTTCTGCCATGGTAGCTTCATTCTTTTAAAGGCCTGTGAATTTTCCCAAACCTTCATGGAAATCAAAGATGTATGCACCAGAGCATCCAAGTATAGAATTGCAACACTGCAGTTACCAGGTCATCTTAACCACATGTTCCTGTAGACATTTTTGAGACATGACCTCCATCTGCAGATCTGCATTGATTCTTTCCCAGTTGAAATCCCTGTCACAGCTGTAACTCCCATCATATTGTGATACTAGGGTAGGCTTTTAAAATATGCTGTCTTCTAAATTATTTGGATACTTACCCTTTGATTCCCCCAAGTATTATTTTGCTTCTTTTTTTTCATAAATTATATTGAGGGGACATTTTATAGAAAAAGAAGGTAAAAATGAACAAAATACCAAATTTTTCTAAATCATTAGCACTGGAGAGTTCATTAAAGAATGCTTATGAAGAAATCCAAATTCCAGAAATTTATTTTATGCAAGGAAAACAAAACAAAACAAAGAATCCTTCAACGTAAGATCCTGAATCTGTACTAATTAGTTACTAACTTGTAACTAATTAAATATTATTTTCTTTATGATCTCTCTGATACTATTTTCTGTGTTTTGATTTTCAGATACATATGTAGGCAACTTTTATAGAAAGCAAATTAATCTAGTCTTTGGCTTCCATTCAGCTATGTCTGGCATACACACATCTGAGATCTGTAATAGAAGAGACTGTTTTAGAGACATGCACATTCACATCAGTATCACGTTTCTAAATTTCACAACAGTCTTCATTTTCAGGCCTTCATACTTTGTATGCATGAGATTTCCTTATTGTGTCAATTGGCTTTTCTGCCTGTGAAGCACTGAATAAATTCAGATGGAAATTGCCTGTGCTGTTGACATTTTCTACTGTTGAAAACGTAGCAACAAACAACTCAATTCTGATTTTCAGCTTGCTTTAAACTTACAGAAATGGTGTAACTGCCACCTGTTTCTAATTATTGCTGCAAAGGCAGTAAGAGGTAGTATGAAGAGCCACTCAGGACTATGATTCAGAGTAACCTGGAAGCTTTAGCTATTGTTTGACTGATGATGCTCTCTTTGCTGAGCCTGATGTGTGCTGCCCAGACCACAGGTTGTTTGCAGTGTCTGTTGCATTCTGTTCTGCCGAAGGCACAAAATGACACCGATGGGGGTTCAGAGACGGTGAGGATATTTTTTTTCTTAGAAGTAGTTCAAAATAAAGAAACAGAAGGGGCTTAGGGAGGTGCTCTATTGGTAATAGCTTCTGTGAAAAATTGAAATTCCTACAGCTCATCAATGACATCAGCAGTTACCAAATATTTTAGCCCATCACTGCTACACTCTTATGAGAAATGTTCAAAACGGGATACCTGTATTTAAATAGGCTCCTGAATCTATAATGATAATGAGTTTATAGATAGTGGGATGTTTAGCTGAGTTGTACCTCATGGCCATTCGCTAAGATTTGTGGATATCTGTCACTGAGAATTAACAACTTTACTGACTCTAGGGAGATAAAATACGGATTTAAAAGCTTAACATTAGGCTAATAAATGTGCTAATATTTTGACCTATTTCCTATATTTTTTTTTTTTAATCTTAAAAACACCCAGAGTGGGTAAAGCAATTTTTAAATGTCTTGACCTGGTAGTTACAGCATTTTAAAATCATTGAATGATTTGGGTTGGAAGGGACCTTAGAGGTAATCTAGTTCCAACACCCCTGCCACTTTCCACTAAACCACATTGCTCCAAGCATCATCCAACTTGTCATTGAACATTTCCAGGGATGAGGCATACGCAACTTCTCTGGGCAGCTTATTCCTGTGTCTCACTATGCTCTGGGTAAAGAATGTCTTCCTTATGTCTAATCTAAATCTTTCCTCTTTTAGTTTAAAACTATTCCCCCTTGTCCTATCACTATCCGTCTGTGTCAAAACTTGCTCTCCCTCTTTTTTATAAGCCCCCTTTAGGTACTGGAAGGCCACAATGAATTCTCTCTGGAGCCTTCTCTTCTTCAGGCTGGACAACACCAACTCTGTCAGCCTGTCTTTGTAGGAGAGGTGCTCTAGCTCTCTGATAATTTTTGTGGCCTTCCTCTGGACTCACTCCAACAGGTCCATGACTTTCTTGCATTGAGGACCCCAGAACTGGATGCAGAACTTCAGGTGGTGTCTCCTGAGGGCAGAGTAGAGGGGCAGAACCACCTCCCTCGGCCTGCTGGCCACACTGCACTGGATGCAGCCCAGGAGTTAAAACATATTCCAAAAGTTTAGTATTGGTACAATCAAATAAAGAAATTGGTCAAGATTTCTTAAAGACACATAGAGTAGAAGCAAAATGCTGCTAAAATGAAAGACAAGTTTATTGCTTTTCCACACTTGCTGGTATGAGGCAGTGAGACAGAAAAGCCCTATATGAGCTAGATGTAAAACGAGCAGTTTTGGTATGATTCTGTTTTATTTTATGTAGACAAATAAATACATGAATAAGTGTGTATAAAATCCCTCACCTGACTTTGATTCTTGAGGAGTCTTGATCACTTGTAACTTCCTGGCTTAGTGCATTAATGCTACTATTTAATATGGATTCTTTTCTATTTCACTTAACACTCTTCTCGCCTTTTCTTAAGTAAATCTCACTCATCCTACCTCCATTTCTCAATGATGTGTTTATTTTCACAGTTCTCTCAACCATCTCTTGCACAGGCAAGCTCACTGACCATTTTTCAGTAACTTTTGAGACCTAAGCATGTACTTTCTTCACATGATCAGCTGGTAATTTGAAATCTAGGTCTCTTCATCCTCTTATTTCCTAGCAGCTTTGTCTAAAAACTATCATGGGGCAGCCAGTCATCCTCAAGTGCTTCATGAAAGAAACTGATCTCTACAGAACTCAAATGACTGTTGTCTTTAGGGATCTTCTTTATTGAATGCCCATTGTCCAGTGTTATGTGCTTACCTTAAAGTAAATTTATTCAGTGTCACATGAGCATCTGCAGAGCAGATAACAGCAATTTGTGGAACTTCAGTCCTGAGCTGCAAATAACTCTTTCATAATACAAGCTGCCTCATCCCTCGTGCTCAAGAAAAAGGACAAAGCATTGAAACATACAATGAAAATGATCTGATAACTTTACTATAGCTTAGTAACATGGATTTTTTTTTAAATTAAAATGGAAAGTTCTTCAAACTTATCAGGGATTGTATTTACATCTACAGCTCCTGATGATAACCATCTCCTGTGTTAAAATGTTTTTTTTTTTAATCACTGCCAGAAACAGGCATAAATTCTCCCCTTCCTATGTTCACTGTCATACCAGTGAATTCCGTGCTGCACAGCACTGCTGGTAGTCTGATAAAATGGATTATGTCTTAGACCTGATGTTTCTCTGTTAGTTTTACAGTATAGCATGTGATTTATTTTTTTTTAAAGTATAAACCCTAATAAAACTCTCACATAAAGAAAGCTCTCAAATGGTCATAGACTTAATGTCCCTCCATCCTTTTTACAGGAAGAAAAATGACTAAAACTTGAAGTCAGACTCTGGCATGCTTGAATACCATATGCCTGCACTATTGAGAGACTGGAGCAGAGTATCTGGAGAGAGATGAGAGAGTGTGGGTGGCAATAGAAAAAACAACCACGACTGCAAGTTAGCAAGATAATATCCTTACTTTCTTCTGTGGGTCTCAAGAGTGATTAAAAAAACATTGGTGTTTTAAAAATATTGCTGAGGACTACACTGTGACTCATAATGCTTCAGAGAATGGAATTCTTGGAAGTTTCACTGTAATGCCAGATTTTAGAATGGAGGGCAGCAGAGCTACAAAGAAGTAACATGAGGCTATGTTGATGGAGAAAGAACATCTCTGAGGAAATGCAAGTGAGAGAGAAAGAAAGGAAAAGAATGGGCCTGGGGAGATGTGACAAGACAATTATTTATACTGAGAACTGTTGCTTGCACTGATGGGAATGCTTCACTGCTTTTTGAGGTTTTATTGGCCAGCACGCCTGCCTACACAATGCTTGGTCATCTGCACAGCAGGGGAAGATAAGTAACTATATTGACCAATCAGACAATGAAAGCAATTACAAGTAAGTCCAAAAGTCCATCCTAGAGCTGACCTAAAAGTTTCAAATAGAACTTTTTCTTTTCTTCTTTTTTCTTTTTCTCTTTTTCTATTTTTTCTTTTTCTTTCTTTTTCTTTTTCTTTTTTTTTTTTTCTCTCTTTTTTTTTTTTTTTTTCTTCTTTTTTCTTTTTCTCTTTTTCTATTTTTTCTTTTTCTTTCTTTTTCTTTTTCTTTTTTTTCTTTTGGGGTTTTTTGATGTTTGTTTGGAGTGTGTGTGAATTTCTGGTAAATTCAGCTCTTTTATGAGGGAATGTATTGGCTAAACCTTGGGAAGCTTTCTCAAGACAGAACAGACTTTCTGGTCAGAATAAAATAAAGAAGAATGATGGCCATCTGGAATTAAACAGTAGCCTCACAGCTATGGCATGTACCTGATATTTTGCTTGGTACTGTAACACAGCAGCTTTATAACCTCAGTAAGTAGCTTTGCTAGGAAAGTGAATAGTCTTTCTCCCACCATCCCCCACAAGTGCTGATCAGTACCTCTTCCCTCAAAGTTCCAATAAAAGGTTTGTGTATTTCACAGGCTATGACATTGGCACAGAATATGAAATTTCCAGGTTCAGATCCATGGACATGGGTGGGGCGGAACGTCCTCCTTTAAGTGTGTGTCCTCACCATCTGGTAGCTGAGGTAGGATTGAATTTTCTCTATTGCTTATACTGGAAGCCTAAATGCTGAAATCTAGGCTTTTTATTATTATTTTTAAGAGCATTCTTATTATCTAGGTCTGTCCTATAAACTATAGTTTATGCATATTATTAAATAAAATATGTTGGTTCAGAGTTCTGAAAATGTGTCAGTGGCTTAAAGTGAATAATGCTTCTGCCTAGATAGAAACTTTGTATATCTTGTAAACATTTAATGATTATTCATCTGATCATTCACATCTGAGAAATGCCATGACTTGGTATTTGGTACTTCCTCTCTGAAAAAAAAAATCATATAGTCAGCAGGGGAGCAAATATGACACCATTCATGGAAGTGATGGTTATATATCACAGTTAAATTAATATCCTAAATTAACAATTAGTTGATACATTCTTGGCTGCGATTTGTTCATGTAATTTGTTCAATGAAGTGTGTGGATAAATTAACAGATCTTAACCAGTTCCTGAACAATTAATGAACAGGAAGAAACACTACAGAACAGGGAATTTGAATAATGTATCTTTTATTTCTCTTGAATAACAGGAAAATGTAGATTTTTGAGTTGGCCAAAAATGAAAATTAAATTTTTAATTTTTTTATGTTGGGGTTTTTTTTTCTGGAAAATTAAATCTAGTTATATTTGGAAATGAAACATCTTAAATGAAAAAGGTGGTCTCTTATGAAAATAAGCATAGGTTCTTTTGATTTTACTTTCAATGTTTTTATGTTATGGTGAATTCTTGTTGGAATAATTTTGCAGTTTTCAGATGGACGACACATGGATTTTAACCAGGTTGAATTGGCAACTTGAGTGGACAAAAAACTCGATCAAAAATTTGTCCGGCGTTCCTGGACTTATGATCTACGAATTCCTTGATTTCCCAAAGCAGTGGACTGAGAAATGTTTCTTCACAATGGGATTAGTGCAAGTAATTTTCTCTCATATTGCCTGTCATCCAGTAGATTTCATAATACGTGAACACAGCCAGACTGTTATGATCTCAGAGTCAGCAGTAAAATCTACACTGCATCATGATTGTAGGTTCTCAAATAAACAGGACTTTAGACAGAATGAAAAAATGCACCAAAAATTTGAGTAAACAGCAGCAAGACAATTTACATCTTCTCAGTGTGTGTAGAAGTCCAAGCAGGGGAACATTTTCTGTTGTGCACATTAATGGATGTACAACTCATCCGATCACTCAGGAGCTAATACTGCACTTTTCTGTTCTGTGCATAAAAAATGTCATGCCAAATGACTCTGAGTGGTATCCATAATGATGAGTTTACAGCCATCAGTAAGAAGACTTCTTCAATTGTCTGCATTAAAGCAGCAGATGATTATGATCCCATCCAGTGATGCTTTTCCTTGGCCTTATTAAAAAGAGCAGCATACAAGGCAATCATACCCGTGGGTGTCTTTTGACTTGCTCAAAAGTATGATTTAAGTGTTGATTTCTTTTCCAAAAAACCCCAAATTCCATTTTGCAATGATGACACATCCATTGTCTAAAAACAAATGACATGGGAATTACAGTGAATGCCCTGATCGCTCACCTGGTATTAAAAATAGCACCAGGTTTCACAGACAATATTTATCTGTGCATGCCTGTCAACTGTCAGTGCTGTGCATGGGAAATAGGTAACCACCTCCCTCTTCTCCTCCTCCCACAGTTTGGCCCTTAGCTCGTGCATTTGTAATACAGTGCTGCAGTCTCTCTCAGAGACCTCAGTGGCTTCTTCCCCATCACTGGCCCATGAACCACTGTCTTACTGCATTGAGCAAGAGACAGATCTAGGAATGAATTGTCAGTCAGCAGGCATGTTCAATAACTGGAAAGATAAACTCTGATTTTCCTTTTTGTCAAGTCTCTTTTCTTGGGATTAGATTTATTAGCAAACCAAAAGATTCGAAAGTGAATTCACAGTAGCACAGAATATGTGGTAAAAGAAAAAAGAGATCTTTCCAGCTTCCAGTAGTGTCTGCAGGAAGTGCTAATACACATGTCTCTGGATAGCTTTCTCTCCAGCTTCAGAAACATATATTTCTATGGAACATACCAATTTGCTTTAGTTCTACTGGTAAATCACTACGGAGTTCCTCCATACCTGTCTTTGTGATCATGGGAATGCAGTTGAAGACTTTTACTCAGTCAGTAAAAAAACTCAAAACACAAGACCCATGACATTTCTTGCTCAATCTGCTCTTTTTTCTTCCATTCTGTTCCTCCCAACAGATAACTTCTGGAATTTATTATGGCTGAATGAATCAACTGAAGACATTTCATGGGAATTGAAGAGGTCTTGCAGGTCAGTACTTTTGCTCTAATCAGATAGATAGAACTATTGACTCAATTTGATGTTGTGGTAGACTATTTAGTTCAAATACTGACTAAATAGTCAGCTGAACACTAACTGAAACATTTAGATCTGCATGATCATAACAAAACCTAGAGCTCAGCATAATCATTCTAGTGGTATGCATTCTAGAGAAGGAAATATACAGTTAAAAGGAAAAGAAAAAGATTAAGTGAAATAGAGGGAACTAGACAACTGTGTTCCATCTAATATATTTCATTTCCCCAGAACCATTCGTTATTCACCAACATACATGTTCCACTTCTGAGTGAGAAGAAATAAAAATGAAATTGGTAATTAAAAAAAAACTTTGTATATTTATCACTTCTTGAAATAAATATTTTATTCTATAAAATGCACAGCTCCCTGCCTCTCCCTTTCCAGTGTTCCAAAACCACTTTGGGCTAATTTTGATCTCTGCAGTTGTATGTGTCTCTGTGTTAGAAGCACAGTATGTTCTCTATGTCCATGTGCTGCAAATCTGGTTACTGCAAATCAGCCTTGTGCCCTATTCTTTCCTGACTGTCCTTCATCACAAATGGAAAGTGATCAAATAAATAATTCTTTTTTTCTTGCATTGAATTGTGCAACTTCCAGAATTTCTTCAGTTCAGTGACATAGTTTTTAAAAGAATCATTTCCATTATAACAATTCTTAAAAGTCATAATATATGCCTTTAAATTTTATTTATAACTTAATAAAATAAAATTTTAAATAAACATATATTTTAAAATTTGTCCTGATTTTACGATTTTTTTTAATTCCTAGACATTATTTTCACTATCAGGTCTTTGGCACTAATGATATCTTTGGCATAGTTATGCTTGCAAAGTTATATGAACTCAGAGAAAGCTCTGGAAGACGTTTCAACACAAAAATTTTCAAATTTATGTTACTTGATGTGAGGTTCCATGCCATGATACCTCATTTAATTTCCACCATGTGGTACATAATTTGAGGAATTATGCCTGATAACCTGTAGTGATTAAATAAATATACTGAATTTTGTCTTCTACAAGGGATGGACTTGGATTAATTCAGTGGGTCAGAGCATGGTGCTAACAGTGCCAAAGTTGTGGGTTTGGTCCCCATATGGGCCATTCCATAAGAGTTGGACTCAATGATCCTTGTGGGCCCCTTCCAACCCAGAATATGCTGAGATTCTGAATGTACATCCTGACTGACTCTTCAGGCAAGAAATTCAAAACGCAAGAAAAATAGAAATATGACCCTAAAAATCCAGCCTGGGGTGCCTTGGAATTGATGTGAAAGTCTGGTCAAATGCAGACTGCTCAAGCTCTAGTTGCTTTATAAACCTAAGAAGGTGAGAGGGAGAAGATGGACAGAAAAGACTGAAAGCTTTGCTGTGGTTCTTACCCTCGTTGCTAGGGGTTTCAGTAAAATCTAAATCTGTTTGTAGTTTTTCATAGTGCCCGTTACTTTATAATGGCTAATGAAATGCAATTCTGCCAGGGACCATGCACCAGTTCATTCCTGAAGTCTCCGGTAAGAAATGCAGCTCTTGGATATCTTTATCAGACTTTCAGGGGTCACCTCCATGTTGGAGTACTTCTGGGCACCGGGGGACGATGTCTAGGGGGTTGAGCTATCTTACCCCACATGGCCATGTCCCAAAAGTCCTTTTAAGATGAGGATATTTATTACTTGAAAGGAAATGGAAGAAAATGCTTCCATGAACAGCGTCAGGATGGAGCTATTAACTTGCAACAACATATAGGCCTGATCTTCTAAGTTTGATTGGCACAGGAACTTCATGGACCAGACTGAGGGATCCTTACTATGGAGGGCATAAGCCCTGAGAAGGATTCTTATTCAAAACATATTAAAGGAAGGATTTAAAAAACCTTGTCCTGTATTGCATTTTCACCCAGGAAGTACTGAATATGGTTTGCTGTTCTAGTTAAGATGTTTTTGGCTGTTGATTGTTAGTGCATTTACCACTGTAAACCACTTCCAAAATTTCTGAAGAAGCAGGTGGAAGGTTGAGAAGATGAGAAATACACGAGTTAGTCAATTAAGTGGAGGTCATAAATGAACCCCTTTTCAAGAAGCATCATCGAATATTTGTCTGAAAAGGGAAATTTGCAAAGAGGGAAGCAGGTGTCAAATTCCCTTTTGACAGCTGGATCTTAAAAGCAATTAGAACGAAAAACTACCTGATCTAAAGCTCAAGACATCGGGAGGATGTGCCTTAACAAGTGGAAGAAAACACATATTGTTGGGGTTTACAACTCTTATGCTGTAAAGGGAGGATGAAGAATGGTGAGGAAATGTGCTGACATGTCTAAATTTTGGCAGGATATAGGACACTGGCACTGGCAGTGACAGAGGAACTTGAGAATGATTTTTGAGCTCTGTATTCAAACAGCTGTCTGTCTTCCGCAGCATGCTGTAGAAAAAGAGAGGGTTTGAACCATTAGAAAAGCAAAGGAAGTGCAATAGCCCAGATTTTGATCATAATTACACCCAGGTGGTTCTGAAGTGACTACACCCGTGTCATTGAAGTTACACCAGTGCAAAACTTGTGTGAGAAGTGAATCGAGCTCTTTGTTTTCTTGCATTTGTGTACCAAAAGAGTACTCTAACAGCTCTTAGTAAATAATAAATTAATAATGATATGATGATCTCCTTTATGACTGGAAGAAGTGCAGAAAAATTAGTGTCAGACTAAGAATTTGCTTGCAAGATTATTTGAATATGTCACTTTTACATTTGTATTGAATATAGGATGCTTTGCTGGACTAATTTTAATTTCTGGACCAATTTAAATTTTTATTTCAAACATCAGAAACATCCAATGTAGTCAGATATTATGTGGTGAACAATAGAGCACCTACTACATATAGCTCATAGTTCAAATGAGCAACACCTCTGGTCTTTGCATTGCAAAATACCTTTAAATCCCCAGCAGAAAGGCGTAATGAAAACAACTAATGAAAGCAAGTGCTTTTTCTGTCTCCCTGCTGTAAAGCAAATAATATTTTAGTAATTGGTTTCGTTTATGTTTCCTCATTTGCTCCTCAGAATACACCAGATTGCAATGTTACATCACATTTTTAATGACTGGAACCGTGTCCTGAGATCCCCCTCTGACCACACCACAACTTCCTTCTTTCTTTTCTCCTCCTGGCTAGAGGACTGTATGTAATTATAATGAGGACATAATTCAATTAATTATTGACAGAACATGTAATCACCACTCAGATCTCTCTCGGATAAATCTCTTTGCGCTCTCTGACTTCTGTTTGTCGTGCACTAGGGAGGTGGAAAAGCACAAAAATGCGTTTTAAAGATAGGACGTTTCTCAATCCTTTGTATCAGCGGGAGAGGCTTCTGCCGCCCTGGGCTCTTTAGATGTACAGCGTATTGTTCTCGTCTGTGCTAAACAAGTATCCCCGAGAAAGCTCAGTGGGATGGAGGCTTATGATTCATTTAAAGTGGAGGATATAATAGGAGCAGATAACTTTGATTTGTGCAAAGGAAAAGTGTGATCTCTTTCAGGGATTCCAGGAATTCATAGCAAATTTTTCTTCTGTTGCTGATTAAAGAGAAAGTGATAAATAAGAACTCTGTGTTCACTTTAAAGGAGGAATGTAGCTTTAGAAAGCTGACTTATTTAGGGAAAAAAAATCCTGACCTCAGATAGCCTTTGACCAAGATCTGCTAGTAGTAGAGAGTAAAGATGAGGTTGTTTCTGTTATTTTTAAAGCCCACAGTGATCATTTCTGTCCGTATGACCGGAAAATGTCCTGGGGGCCAGACCGGGGCGGGGACGTGCCCGGGGCTTGCCCGTAACTTCGGATTACAACTAAAGCGTGCCAAAAGCGGATAAGGGAAAGAGATAACGAGGTGAGAAAGCAAAGAATGGCTTTATTGTAAAGTAAGGAAAACTAAGCTGTAGAAAAAAAAAAAGGGAAAGAGTAATCGCGTACACAGAGGCTGCCCTTGTAGCCGAGAGGAGACCCGCTGCTCCTCTACCTTTGGTTTTCACGGCACGACGTGCGTGGGGCTGGGAAGAGCGCTGCGGGGGCAGGGCCGGGGCCAGGCCCGCACTGGGAGCCGTGGGCAGCAGGGCGGAGCAGGGGCTCTGCTGTCCCTCAGCGGGGCAGGGCGAGGTTTGTTAGTGCTTGGGAGTCTGGTACCAGGGAAGAGCCCTCCTTCGTCCACATGGGGTGGCGGGAGGGAGCCGAGGCTGATGCCCGTGCACCAGGAGGGAGGCGCTGACGGGTCCTGGCACGACTCAGGCACCGACACCTTTGCCGTGCCTGGGCGGGCACGGTCCTCGCCGGGGTGAGCGGGGTGATGCCCTGACCCAGCCTGTCCTGCTGGGGCTGCCGCCGAGGCTCGGGGGCTTCGCAAAGGGTTCTGTGCTCGGCGCCCAGCGCCCAGCCGGTGGAAACAAGCCCACGTCGGGGTGGGCTCTCGCCCCGCCTCCCCAGTATCAACGGGAGACGCCTGAGCCGGGCGGAACCGGTGCAGCCCTGAGTTCGGTGCCAAGAGATCCGGCCGGGCGTCCGCTCTTGGGGGCAGCGAAAAGGTGAAGGGCTGAATGGGTTCCGAGCCCGTCAGAGCAGGCGCAATGGCCAGGCTGTTCGGGAAGCCCGCAGCAGGCACCTGAGCCGGATCTTTTGACAGCTCAGCAGAGCGCCCGATTTTCAGGGGGGCTGAGGGGTCGAAGGGGACGGAGGAGCGGGGTCGGAGCGTCTGTTTTCTCTGTGAGGGACTACTCGGTACTGCTTGCGTTGCGGGGAGCTGTGTTACGCATGCTGGTCGAAACCGTGAATGCTGCGGGAGTGGAACACTGCAGGTCGCGAGGAACATTGTCGCGGTCAAGACAGGGGCTGCCCTTACAAGCAGCTTTCCGCAGGTTTAGTTTAGCACTGCGGGCGCGACTCGGTGCCCAGCTGTGGAGGACGGCGTCCCCGGCTTGCCTTGCCTTCGAGCCGTGCACCTCTCTCCGAAATTTAGGGGCTTAGCAGCTCGGGCGCCTCGTCCCGCTGCTGTCAAGGACGTGGAGGAGTTCAGAGGCACCATGGGTGGTCCTTAAGGACCCGCTGTTTCTGGCCGGCTTTGTACAGCTCCTGCGGAGGTTGCAGGATGCTCTCCACGCCCGGTCTCACCTGTCTGGCTCCGAGAGAGCAAAGTCCGGCACTCTGCACCCTTTGAAGCGCAGCTGCCGGCCCCCAGGGATGGGGCTGAGACTCGCACGGCCGGGCTGGGCGCTGCCCTCCTGCCCGAGCCCCTCGGACTCAGCTCGCCGCAGGTGCGCGCCGCCCCCGGTCGGGCTCCGGTCCGGCACTGCCTGCGTGCCCGAGAAGGGGCGTCCTCGGCCGGGCGGTTCTCCCGCCCAGGACGGCTTTCCCCAGTCTGTGTTTTTGGCCGGGACTCGCTTCCCTGCACGGCGCCGCTCAGCCCTGCACCTTCGCCCTCCCAGCGCTCAGTCCCAGGGGCGGCTCTCCGGGGTCACAGAGAGAGCGCGCGGTCCTCCTGACCGGTCTCCTCCCACAGGAGCCCCGGAAGTTTGGATTTCCCCCTGGGTACACGCAGTACTCCACCTTCCCTCTGGGTCGCGGGCGGTGCGCTCTCCTGCCGCCGCCGAGCGAGAGCTCGCCGCCCCCGAGCCCCCAGCAGCGCATCCTCTCCCGCCCGCCGCTTCGCCTGCCCCTCCTCGGCTGCGGAAGGGTGTTGCGCGGTAGGCAAAAGGGAAAGTGAACGTAGCGGTCTAAAGATAAAGGCAGTCAAGGTTAGACGTGTATTTACTCAACCTTTATTATTTAAAAAAATTCATTAAAAAAAGGAAGGTGAACGAACGTCTTACAAAACCCCCCCCACATAAATAGGACATTCCGTCCAGCTCTGGCTATTGGCAGTTCTAGTATTTGACAACATCAGACGCGATTTCCTGGCATTAGAGAAACCCATTTCAAAATCGGTCATCACAAAGAAATACTAGAAATCCCAGTTAGCACTTGCTAGGCAGCACGGAGCACTTGTACACAACTTTTCAGACACACACCCGCGCACACACGCAGCTGGGAACACATCCCGTAGGAAGAGAGCCTCCTTAAAAAATAGTAAACGCTTCCCAAAAAAAAAAAAAAAAAAAAAAAAAAGAAGAAAAAGAAACAAGGAAAAAAGAGAGTTATTTACAAAACGCACATGGAAATACAGTATTGACAGAGCGTGGCTGGCAAATCAACATGATTTGAATAGAGAAAGGACTATGGCACATCTTGCTCGAAAGCTCGCACAGCAGCCTCCTTCGAGTGTCCCCGCGGGAAGACAGCTCCTGCCATCCGCGACGCAGTGCCTTCTCCCTCCCCACCTCTCCTCCCGCCCTCCCTCGCCTCTCCACCCCTGCGCTTCTTGCCAGGTCCTTTTTACACTTGGATGACCACCGTGCTGGGGCTCTGGAGCCGGGTTTTGTACTGGTCTAGCCAGCTCCTCAGCTCCGAGATCTTGTAGCCCTCTGGTCCTCTGCCTCCCTGGTACATCACCTTCTCCTCCTGGATGATGTAGAGCCTCTCGAAGTAGGCGCCGTAGGCGGCGCTGGAAGCATTGTCCATGGTGTCCACGGCCAGGGGGCAATCGGGCGCCCCTTCCCTCATCAGCTGAGCTGCTCGCAGCCTGTCCTGGAGGCACTGGTGCTTGGGGATGTTGTAGGCTGCGTCCGAGCTGACCCAGCCGTCGGAGGGATGTGCTTCTTCGATGTACACCAGCAGGAAGTCAGCAATGT
The DNA here is from genome assembly GCA_013400975.1 of Atrichornis clamosus. Classification (NCBI taxonomy): domain Eukaryota; kingdom Metazoa; phylum Chordata; class Aves; order Passeriformes; family Menuridae; genus Atrichornis; species Atrichornis clamosus. The sequence goes on along the minus strand of WBMZ01004562.1, from coordinate 1,160 downwards.
CCACGAAGTGCGCGGCCAGGCGCTGGAAGGACCTCAGGCGGGCCATGAACGGGGGTCAGGTGCAGCTGCCGAAGTTGAGGATGAGGGGTCTCTTGCCGCGGGCGAAGTCCAGGATGCGGAGCCTCTTCTGCCCATCCAGCTGGATCACCTCGGGGTTAGGGGCCAAGGAACCCACGTGCGCCGACTTGAAGAAGTCCAGCTTCTGCCCGTGCCACACTGCTTTCAGTGACTCCAGCGTGAACATGCGGTTGGAGTCGGACACGCAGACCGGGGGGTCGTCGGGGGGCGGCCCCTCGCTGGCACTGGCCGCCTCCTCGGCCGTGGGCATCGTCAGCATCTTCTTCCTAATGCACAGAAAATCCAGGAGCCAGAGCATCACGGCGGTGAGCAGGAAGCGGGGGAAGAGGAGGATGCAGGCGGCCGCCTGGGTGAGCAGCTGCAAGGTGTGAACGCCGAGGGAGTGGAGCATCGCAGCGGCTTGTGCTGCAGGGCGCTGGCTGCTGGGGGGCCCCCACGCACCCTGCGTGCCGGGGTCTGTGCAGCACAGCTGAGATCCCGCTTCTCTTTAAGCCCATTTTATAGTCAGGGATTTAAATGAAAAGTGACTCCACCTCCGGCCAGAACCCGCCCCTCTGGAACTTGAGCCTGGGGATTACCTACCCCTCCACTCTAATGACCTAAAAATACACAGACAAAAGGGGAGAGAGCCCCGGCGGGAGCCGCGAGGGACGTGCAACGGAGCAGGGTGCAGCCGCTATCAGGCAGGGCAGAGAGTCCGACACAGGGCACGGCCGGGGTCCCCGGCCTCAGATAGCGGCGGGCGCTCACAGACAGCCCCGCCAAGGACAATGCAACAGGCACAGCCCGCCCCCGGCCCGGCTCCCCACGGGCTGTGCGAGCGCCGGGCCGGGGCGGGAGCGGGGGCCGGGGCCGTCCCGGTAGCGCCTGCAGGTGACAGGGACGGGCCGTCTGCGCCTCGTCCCTCCCCGTCCCTTCCTCCCCTTCCCGCCTCCGCAGGCCGGTGGTCCCCTGGACACAGCCTCCGCCCCACCGCACGCCCCGGCACTGCGGGAGCACCCGGGTCTCGAACCCGCGCTCCCGCCGCGCCCGCATCCTCCGGCGGCCGCGGCGGGACGGGCGGCGGGCGCTGCCCTGGCCCC